>JASFAT010004810.1:0-24112 GCA_031353405.1 Baronia brevicornis
ACATTTGTATTATATGTATCATTAATATAAGGATTCGCAGTTTTTTTCGTCCTTTAGCCTTAACTTTTTTTTATATGGAAATATTCTGTCTTTATATGGGTATTAAAATGAAATTTAAGGGTCGGCAAGGCTTTTCTAATATGGCGGTGTTGCAGTTGTCTATGGGTGGCGTCGTTTATTTACTATCAGACCACACTTGCTCATCTGTATTTCTATCCCATAAAAATTCATTTTTTTATTAACTCAAAATATTACAATTAAAAATAATCACAGGCTCGTCATCCACCTGCAAATATTGACCCCAAAAAAGCAAGTGATAAAGAGTTAACCAAAGTGGAGAGAATGATATTATACAAATTCATGGAACACCATTCGGTCGACTTCCTTTGGACTACCAAAAGAGATAAATATGATTGGTTACTCAGTAATAAAGAGGTCATAATAAGCAGGTACTAAGTTTTTTTCGTTTTCGTTCGTGAAGAAAATATTATTAATGCTACTAGCATTACTAGTTTACTTACACGCGCACTCACACACACACAGACAGACTCACAAAGACACACACAAAAACATACACAGAGAGAAAGAGAGAGAGAGAGAGAGAGACACACACACAGAGAGAGAGAGACACAAACACACAGGCACGCGATACAGACACAGACACACACGTTACTTCTACTTGGTACTATTTGTACCAAGTAGAAGTAAGGTAATATACTGGAATAATAGTTTCAAAGTTTATCAGCCGAGTCAGTTGAGGAAATAAAACTGCGAACAATTTACTACTCATATTGAGAAATATGCTCTGCTTTCTGAATTTGAACTTGGTGCGATTAGACAACGGAGTGTCAATTGCCTCAGGTGAATCGTGAGTTAAAGTCGGATAACAGTGCAATATTATTATAGATTACGGAGACTACTGGGACAATTTCATCAAACTTATACCTCATGGGCTATATACAAACATTTTATTCTCTGTGGTTCGACTTAAATATATGAAATTATTATTTTTTATTAATTCGTAGGTAATATTAAAATAGTTGTATTAGATAATAGCAATATGAAATACCATATGATTTATAAAACGGTTCTGTATTTTATTAATTAACTCTTTTATATTCAACAAATTAAGCCATTCAAAACAATGTATGTAGGTAGTTCTAAAAACTATATATATGAGTATATACAGAGATGATAGAGACTAAAAACGTTTTATCATTTTTTAACGTTAACGCCTGTTTCCATTAGGAGACGACAGATCTCCGTCTGCTATGATCTTGGCATAAGTATGCAAGATAAGTTTGGAGGAAACAATGATATATGAGATAATACCTTACTTCCTCCATACTCATCACTTTCTTTATGCAAGCTCTCTTACTCTTGATCTGGCCTTTCCTAAAAACGTGGGCAACTTGGTCAAGATATCTTTTCCTTGGTCTTCCCCTAGCGATCCTTCCGACCACATCCGCAACGTAAATTTATTTAGCCAGTCGTCTTTCATCCATACTCTCTATGTGCCTAAAAAATCTAAGCATCCCTTTCTCAACTTTTGTCACGACAACTTCTTTTACTCCTTAAATTTATTAATTATAAGTAACGCAATATCTACAGTGGCAATGAACTCAATTTGTCAATATTGCAAGATCGATCACCTTTGTCGTTTAATTTTGTATTCAATTATAATTATGTAACATCAATTCCAACAGGTTCTGTAGATCTGTCTTTACAACAAAAGAAGGACTCACGACTTCATTAACTCAGATGCATTGGTATACCGATCCAGGTGTAGCATTAACAAATTTTCCTCGATGCTACAATATACACAATTCTGATAGTTTGGAAGAATTTATTGATGATTTTAGAATTACAGCATGCATAAGTGTCATTAAATGGTTCTCGAACATAGTACAAAAGAACGGTGAACATGGATTGGTAACACAAGGAAAAGTTCCTTTCTCTGCAATAGAATTTGCAATCAGTAGAATAAATGAATATATAATATTCTGTACCCATAAAGACCTAGATGACATTGAAGACCATGCTCCGCATATATGGGAGCACGAATGGGATCAATTTCTTACACATCATTATTTGCTGGTGCATGAAAAAGCAAAGTTTTCTGATGATAAAAATGTTAACATTAGGTAAATATATAGATAAATAAGTTTATTTCACACAATAACACATATGAGTACATATTAAATAATAAATACCACAACCGTCATTCACATTGCGACATACATGAGGTTAAGCAAAACACCTTTATAGCCTATTTATATTTTTATATATGTTTTAAATCCTATATTTATTTATTTATAAGTATAATGACTTACATACTGAAATACAAACTTTTTCAGCACAATTACTTGTGTGCTAATACAAGTATTTTCTTCAAAACTTATCGACGTTCATATTACTAATGTGATATTTAGTAGGTCTATAGAACTAACTCTTTCGAGCAAGACCGCCAGCGGTTCGGGTTTTTCTCTTTAGAATTATAGATATAAGAAGTTTTAAGAGGAACGAAATTATTTGCCGAGCCCATAAGATCTCCGATACCGACATTCAGACTCGGCGCATAGGAGCGATTTTCATTTTATAGGGCGGCTATCTTGTTTTCCGCCAATTTTTATATTTTTACCATCTTACCCAATTGCTATCTGTACTCAACACATTTTATTCAAGAATCACCTTCCTATCTCGTACCGATTGAGCATGCCGTAAAATGTTTCTCGAGGATGATGATATTTCTCGGTATCCGTATTTTTTTCTGAAATAATAGCTGCCTCATGCATACAAAACCACTGAGGAACTTACTGTAGCTCATGCCAGCGGATTGAAAAAATACAAGTCGAAAATTGTTAGTATTTTGCAATGTGATAGAAAAGTGTGTATAAAGGCATAGTCTTAGATATATGTATATTCGGCAGTTTTCTAAAATGGTCACCAACATTTGTATTTTGTTTATTTGTTAGAAAGTTTCATTTTGCAGACAATTAGAAAGAAAAGCTACTAAAGTTTTAGCGGCAGTTACTAAGTTTTGGCCACAAATAGACATCGACGGTGTTCTTAACATCTGGATTGTAAAACCTGGCAACAAATGTCGTGGCAAAGGTATCCAGCTAATGAACAACATCAAGGACATCATAAGTCTAATCAACATTCCTGCTCAAAAAACCAGATATGTCGTCCAAAAATATATCGGTATAAATATAAATATAATGCATAAAAAATATATTTTTTATTGATAGTAAACGATATTGAAGTATATGAAACTTTAAGCCTTTCTATTACAGAGAACCCACTTGTCATATACGATACCAAGTTTGACATACGCCAATGGTTCTTGATAACGAACTGCCAACCCTTAACAATTTGGATATATAAGTAAGATTTTCGAAATTCAACACTAACTATATAATATTACTTAGAATTATAACATTTATATAGACATACAAATAACATTTCCTTGCTATTTGACAGAGACAGTTATTTGCGATTTAGCTCACAAATATTCAGTTTATCAAACTATCACGAATCAGTACATTTGACAAATAATGCCGTCCAGAGTAAGTACAAAAATACCGGTAATAGAGATAAAGCTTTGCCCGATGAAAACATGTGGGATTCTCATAGTTTCAAAGCTTATCTTAAGTAAGTCCCTATGCTTAATGTATTGTTTTATAGCAAATTTGGAAGGCTATTGGTTAATCATAATTATTTTTTCTCATTAAAGACAGATTGGAAAGTATGAATTATGGGATACCAAAATATACCCTGGTATCAAACAATGTCTGATAGGAGCGATGTTGGCCTGCCAAGAGTCGATGGATAAGAGGCAAAATAGTTTTGAGTTATATGGGGCCGATTTCATGCTCACAGATGATTTCACCCCATGGCTCATTGAAATAAACTCTAGCCCTGATCTAGCGCCCACGACTTCTGTTACAGCGCAGTTATGCCCCCAATGTCTTGAAGATGTTATCAAAGGTGATGCCTCATTTCTAGTTTTAAAAATAATAAATTTTTCTAGCAGTGTAAAATAATTTTTCTATTTTCCACAGTTGTCCTTGATCGCCGTTATAATCTCGATGCCGACACAGGAACTTTTGAATTGGCCTACAAACAGATCATCCCAAAAGCACCAGCATATCTAGGATTGTCACTATGCATAAATGGTAAAAGACTACTTAAAAAGCAAAGGGAAAGAAAACTAGAACATAGAAATATATCAACTCCATTTGCCCCTCGCTCGCCTTTCGGAGACGCTGTCGAGGACCCTCTCCAACCGATACCGTCCGAATACTCTGGGCCTATTATCACTGATTTCCTGACATGGCTTAATCCTTATGATACATTTCCAACAAATAAAGATGGGATCCTCTTAGGTCCTAAGGATTCTCTTATGGTACGGCAAGCAGTTTCGGTTGTTAAATCTAATTTCGCGTTAAAATGCGGTTCAAAAAAACGTAAAGCGTCCGCGCTTTCTTCTAGGACTCATCGAGGAAGACGCGAAAGAAACAACGAATCTAAACGGCGTGTGGTGCCACACTCGTGCTGTCGTCCCGAAGAAAATAATTCAACTATCCATTTCAGTAAATACCGGACTGAGTCATCGAGGAAAGCAGATAAAAACAAAAATGATATGTCTGTTGGTAACAAGCGTTGCTACATAGACCCGGTCGAATGGGAGCGCGAAACGGCTAGTATTCTCAGGTCCACAGTTTCAATTCAAAATAAAATTAATGGTGGAACAGAGAATATAATGCCTGCACGAAATATTAAATCAGGATTGGTTGGTATTAATCATAAAACTTTGTTAGATCCTCTAAGTTCTCGAAGCTGCGTGAACCCAAGCTCTTTAAAGAAATTAAGTGCGGTAGGTAGAAATATTTGCAAACTTAGAGATGAGAACAGAGCTAAACAAAAATCCAACATTTTTTCAAAAAGCTGTACTTCATTATACGCTTCATACAAGGTCGACGCAACGCCAACAATTGATGTCAAATCTGAAAACAAAAACTATAAAAACAAACCCTCACCTAACATGATTCATTAACCGAAATGTAATTTTTGAATCACAGATAATTTATAACATTAATATTTTAACAATGTATTATACTATTTTTTTAATGTTGAAAATTACAAATTTTATGATATAAAATAAATTTTGTTTGTAATTTAAATGTAATTTTAATATGTTAGTAATTTAAATAAATTTATTGTCTTCGTAAACCTTAAAATAAATCTTATTAGGCACTTTTTAGAAAGTACAAATCTTTGAAATGACGTTATAAATGTCAATGCAATTTGTCATACACAAAAATCATGATGGTTAAATTTTACTATAATTTAAATAATTTATAAAAAATCTAAAATACAATATATACAAAAAATTATGATTCGGGACACTAATTAGATATTGCAATATTTCATTAACACACTAGATGTACTGCGGATATTTAAGAATATGATAAACCAAAAAATAAAAATTTCTGATACAAATTTCAAGAATTTGTATTCTTATTATGAATGAACCACTTCAATACACAAAATGCCTCTAAGGAAGAATTGCCTTAGAAGAAAAAAGGTACGACGATTTTTTTAAATATTTTATTACTTATTTAAATATTGTATATAACTTAGTGCCTATCGATATCACTAAAAATTAAATATAATATTAATAGTTATTTTTATGCGTGTGATATTGTCTCTTTAAAACACTTCACCCAACTTCTTCTCCATTGATAACATTTATTAATAGAATAGAACCACGATACGTCACGTACATTAACTTTACCCACTGGTGGACTTGGACCTTTCCCAAATTGTAAGAATTTTCTCTAGTTACTACAAGGGACGAAGTTGTTGACCACCGCTGTGTTCGAAATGTTGCACTGGATCACCTCATATTTATAATGATGATGAATGTCAGGCTAAACAGTTGGAAACTAACGTATCAAAGAGATTACTTTGGTGAGAACGCTGGTTGCTAAGTTGGCAACCAACGCCGAAAAGAAGTTATTTTGGTGGGAACGCTGATTGCTAAACAGTGGGCAACCAACGACCCAAAGAGGTTACTTTGGTGGAAACGCTGGTTACTAAATAGTTGGCAGCCAACGTCCCAAAGAGGTTACTTTGGTAGGAACGCTGGTTGCTAAACAATTGACAACTTGACAACTAACGTCCCAAAGAGGTTATTTTGGTGGGAACGCTGGTTGCTAAACTGTTGGGATTCAACGTCCCAAAGAAGTTACTATGATTGGAACACTGGTTGCCAATAATGCAACTACTGTCTATCTTTACAAAAGCGAATAGAGGTATGTTCCACTGGTGGGCACGGTCCTTCCTATTTCTGGAGAAATGGACGTTAACCCACCACGCTTGTCAAGGTAGATCTGTGGGGCGCCCAGACTCGGATTAAATAGCTGTAGGTCATATTATGTTTATCCCGAAACCACCAAGTCCGAAAATGGTAACGTCGCCACTAAATCAATCAGGTTGTCTTCGCCCCTGCCTTGCTGTGTAATTCCAATAGAACAAAAAATAGTCTACGATCTCTAATCCGCCCGCCAAGTATGAGGAGGGCAACAACCCTCAATTTTGAGAAAGAATTTTACATCTGTACTGATTAATTTAATCCCACCTAAACTGTAACCTTGTACAACCTAAATAAAAATCTTCCTTATAGTACAGATCAGTGTCGATTTGTAATCATTTTTCGTAATAAAGACGTCGTTTGAATTTCAACGGCAAAAATTATTTTTTACAGAAACACAATACGAATAAGTATGGCATAGCAGGTGTAAGGAGAATATACTCTCCTTATAATAGATTTATTCGTATTGATCCATTGCCATGCCCTAGAGACAAAGCAATATTCGCTTCAGTGCCATTGATATGTACTTACCGTAATATAGGGCTGTCTCAAAAAGAGAAAGGTTATTTAATTTCCACATGTCAAAGCCGATCTAATCGATACACACAACTTAAAAATCTGGCTGCAAAAACTGTAAAAGAAAATAAAATATTCACAATATACGGAAGTTGCAACGCTGTTCGTAAAGCTTTAATCCAACGGGGTTGGATAGAAAAAATTCCCCCACATCATATGAACCTTTCGAAAATACGAAATGGAAAGTTTTCTAGTAAATCCGATATCGATAATGAATTGGAGAGACTATTACTTTCGAACTTTGTTGAAAAATGCACTCCTAATTTCATTTGGTGGGAAAAGGAGGAACATTTTAATACAACTATAGATATGAAAAAAGACTGTAATACAATTATTAATAAACTTAAAACAGACGCTCTGTATACTACAAAACAGGGTCTGTGTACATCCATTCAAATGAATTACTGGTTTTACATTGAAAACGTGGCTGAAGTTAACGCCCCCAGAACGTACAATACATATAACAATAGTGAAATAGAGGAATTCGTGGCTGATTATAGAATAACAGCTTGTACGAGTCTAATAAAATGGATCCTCTCTATGGCCGGCTATGGGAAATCCATGTTTGCTGAGCACGGAAATATTCCAATAAAAATATTTTTTTTTGCGCTAAACAGATGTAAAGAATATTTGCTTGGTAAGCAAAACAAAGATATCGATCAGCCGTTAAAAACAATAAGCACAAAACAATGGAATGAATTTTTGAAGAAATACTATCGTATAATGACAAAAGACGAATTTTTCGAAACTGACAAAGAAAATAAAGTTATACTTTATTTAAATTTTGCTAAATCTCTCCTAGAAGAGATTCAAAGATTTCGCCCTCAATTACATTGCGAGGGCTATCATAACATTTGGATCATAAAACCTGCTCACTGCTCAAGAGGCAGAGGCATTAGATTAGCCTCTACGTTAGGTGTCATAACAAACTTGTTAAGCAAGGCAAATTCTAAATATGTTATACAAAAATACATTGGTAAGTGAAGATGCGTTTTATTTAGTTTACTTAGACATTTATTTATACACAGTGTAGTGTATTATATTCATACACTTTCGTCGTGTAGATACATAGATAGTATTAGTTAGATATATATTAAAATTAAAAATTTATAAACAACATAGATTGCCATTTCTCAAGTCTAGTAAAAAATAATTGATATTGTATAACTACCTATTTACTATTATTTAAACTTATTAATTTATAATAGATTTATAATAGTTATGTGACGACCAATTGGCTCAGTGGCGGGGCCCTCCGCCCGCGGAGTCAATGGTCGCGGGTTCGATTCCCGCACCGGAATAAATATTTATATGGGTTTTTAAATGTTTATTCCGAGTCTGGTAGCCCCCCCAATCCGCATTTCCTTTCCTGCCCCTTCCTTTCTTCTCTATCCTTTCCCTTCCTCTCCGCCAATCCATGGTCTGCCGTGCCAATGGATGCATGGCTAGGGGCGAGCCTAGTCGTAA
Source organism: Baronia brevicornis (assembly GCA_031353405.1). Classification (NCBI taxonomy): domain Eukaryota; kingdom Metazoa; phylum Arthropoda; class Insecta; order Lepidoptera; family Papilionidae; genus Baronia; species Baronia brevicornis. The sequence continues at coordinate 8,423 of JASFAT010004810.1, forward strand.
GCGTGCCGATCGTCCCGGGGTTGGGCTCCTCCGGGGACTATGTTGCCTTACCCGAGCATGCAGGGCTCTGCTGAGGCTGACCTCCATCCTCCCTTGCGGCTCGTGGGATTCACTAAGACGAATTTAATATACCTAATTTGTCGAAAATGACGGCGACGTGGTTCGCCACCCGTCACGTCCTGGTTCTCACGAGGGCGAAAAGCGACCAATGACGAGGCGTTTCGCTGCGATGAATGGCAGCGGATGGAGCTCTGTGGTCTCTGCCAACCCCTGCAGGGGATAGGCGTGAATATATAAAACAAAAATAAAAAAAATGTGAACACATGCTTTTGATACCTATATATGAATGCCTATATTCGGAAAACACCGCATTTGGTAAATCGTTCCAAAGTTGGAGGGTTCGAGGCTTTATGACGCCAAATATAATTTTTAAAGAGATTTTTTGTTTAGAAAAAAAATTAATAACTTTAAATTTACAATTATTAATTTCTATTATTAAAATCTTTAAAATTATTTTTATCCATTTTTTCATGGGTAAGGAGGCAAACGAGCAGGCGTGTCACTCGATGGCAAGCAATCAACACCGCCCATAGACATCCGCAGTGCTATAGGCATAGCAGAAGCATTGTCAGCCTTTAAGGAAAATGTAGGCTTATTTTTTGAAGGTGAGTCACTGCTGGAGGTATCTGATTCCACAGGGTAGTGACCCTGTGGAATCAGATGCCCTTTTTTCAAGAAACTTCTTGAAAAAAGCAATGTACTGGGTCGCCTCTAATCCAGATAGTGTTGATGAAACTTTTCCTTGTGGCGAGTTGTATGGTAGTGGAATTCAGCGGTCGGAATCATTCGAACTATTCATCGAAGCATTCTCCATTGTAATATAGACAGAAGACGAGATATCCCACTGCAGTTCTAAAGAATCTAGCCGATCGGTGAGATCTTTGTCATCGACAATTCGAATAGCGCGGAACTGAACGTCACACGTGATTTCGACACTAAGGATTCCGATACATGGCTTAGTATTAAGGGATCTCTTCGTGTTGAAGGGAGGGTCTTGAAAACGAGGAGATATACAAAACTAATTTGTACATAAATTTCTTTCAAAACAGTTTTATATTCATTTATTCAGTTTTATTCATTCATGTCTACACTGTACAGATCTCACATTATGAATTTAAAAGAAAATTATTTTAATTTGTTATGTTGTCATATATATCTATCATGTAGATAGACTATGATTATGCTCCGTAGTGGTCTGCCGCCTGCTGGTGATATAAATACTAATATTCCGCAGTGATAACAGCACTTTTTCAATTCCTAATATTACAATCTCCCTATATATATTTATATATCTTTTTTTCTTTTTAAAATAATTTTTCATTTCATTTCATCAATTTCATCCACTCAAGATTAAATCCATTTTCTTAAACTTGTAGTAGATGACACTTGGATGTTAATACAGTTTTTTCAAATATTAATTTATGAATTAAAAATAATTAATTTTAGTTTTATATGGGAGGATATTATATTGTAAAAGTGCGATAAGAAAGTTGGAATTGACTTTAAATTTTGTTATTTCTGAATTTTCAGAAAAACCCTTATTAATCTATGATACAAAATTCGACATACGACAATATTACTTAGTCACCAGCACATATCCACTGGTTATATGGATGTACCAAGATTGTTATCTGAAATTTAGTTCCCAAAAGTATGATATCAAAAACTATCATGAATCTATTCATTTGACAAACAACGCCGTACAAAGAAAATACAGCAATTGCTCTGAGCGCCATTACGAGTTACCAGAATATAATATGTGGGAATTAAACATGTATAAAAAATATTTAAACAAAATCGATAAAGTAAAAGAATGGGACCACATTATATATCCTGGTATGAAAAAGTCTATTATTGGTATAATGCTGAGCTGTCAAAATTCTATGTCCATTAGTAAAAATCGTTTTGAGCTTTACGGTTGTGATTTTATATTGGATGAGAAATACACGCCATGGCTAATTGAGATAAACTCCTGCCCTGATCTAAGCCACACAACTCAAGTTACTGCTAAAATTTGTCCAGCAGTTATCGCGGATGTAGTGAAAGGTACATATTTATTTGAAGCATTTTTTTACTTTTTTAATTGGTTTTATTTTAAGTTTTAAAAGAACTGACATACATACGTACATGTAGGTATATTATAAAGAATATAGACCGAACATATTATGGGAATAGAGATTTAGTTCTTCGTATTATATAACTATATATACATATACATTTTATCAGTAATATTAACAGTTCTTCTTTATTAAAATTTTGCTACTGACTTCAAGTAACTCATAATTTCTGATTTGTACAGTTGTAATTGACTATGCAGCAGACGCAAGTGCATCTACAGGAAAATTCGAATGTATCTACAGACAGCCAATGACAGTACTGCGTTATAATCGGCCTGCAGACTTAACAATGCGAGGTGTATCATTACCCAGTGAATACTTTTATAGAGGAACTGTAAACATATCTAAATTTTATGATAAATTAATTGATGAACATGATATTGAAACGAAATTGAATAAATTAAAACTGAATTATGAAGATGATACTCTATCATTGAAACTAGATTATGACAGAAAAAGTATCAAAACAGATCAAGAAACATATACCCATTTAAATAGATCGGATCGAATAAGTGTGACGGCCATTATGGATCAATTAGAGGATATGTTTTATCGTGTAGAACATCCAAAATATATAACTAAACATAGAAAAATGTCACCAAAAAAGCAGAAAACATTTTCAAATACGGCCGAGAATATTTCCGATTTAAGTGATATAATTAAATTGCTTAACAAATATATTAAACAGATGACAAATGAAAGTATTTCTACTAATACAAAGGGACTTCATGAATTTAATGATAATATTTCACTGCGAAAGAGAGTAGCCACGTACATTGAAAATACTTCAAATATATCTTGCGATAATTCTGGACAATATATTTTAGACATCGCATCTAAACTTGAGTTATTCGTTAATCAAAAAGAAAAACAATATTTAACTGACTTACAAATGTAAAGAATATAATATCTCAAATTATGTGTTATCGTGTTATTTTCGTATTTCGTACATAAATAGAACTAGGCTTGCAAATTTATTGGAGTAACTTATTGCTTTTTTTTCGCGTGTTCCATGTATATATTATTACATCTTCACTTACCATTTTGCCTTCTCTGCTATATAAAAATGTGTCGACATTATTATTTGAAAAGTATTTATTTTTCTTTATTTCTAATGTTAAATTTGGCCACGTGATATAATGTCAGTGATCATGTATGTATCAAAATGTCTTTTATTGTTATGTATTATGGCTAAATTTGAAATTTCACTATACTAAATTGGTGCCTAATATCAACATTTATATTGTGTAAAATTAATAAATTGAGTATTGATTTTATTGGATGAGAGCAGCTTGGAAATTCCAGCCCAGAACCATCCATCTTCCATTTGACTGCATATTATAAAGAGCATCCCAAATCTCTGGTGACCGCTAGATTTTCCGTAGGCTCTATGTATTATTTGTATACGGTATCTGGTAGCAGCATTACATTATAGGTCGAATAATCAGTCAACACATGCTTAATGAACTTTTCCCGCCAATATTGAGAGGTCATTTTGCCTTCATTTTAAGCACATTTTTTAACGAAGTGTTGGTGGTATGGGTGGAGAGTGTGAAACATATAACGGTTAACCATATAAAAGTATTGAAATTGAAAATGCGAAAAGCTAATCTAAATATATATAACATTATTATAAAATTTGTAAAAATAGTAGAGGCTCCGATGCAGCCGGCTCATTCGTGCACGGGACATGAATCAATCGATCCGACCAGAGAAATAGATAATAAATTGTTAATAAAATAATAGAAGAATTGATAATAAAATGTTCAGTAATTATGGAGAACCAATTATTAGTTACTAAACTTATTCTAAAAATGCCACCATGCCAAGTGCAACATTTATTTAATGTTTAGGTGCACAAATTTATTTCTATACATCATTAAAATCGGTTTTATTTAATTTACACGTAAATAATTGTTTGCAATTCCTAACATTTTTGTTCTGATTATGTATTTGATATGGTAACACTCGTTTTTGTTATTTTTAATCTGTATAATGCATTGAAGGAGGGAGGCATTAGCGTTTACAATTTTCCATAAATTTTAGATAATATTAGCGATTACTCAATTATTAATTATGGGTCGATCACGATCACGTAGTAAATCACCTAGAAGACATCATAAAAGTAGTAAACACTCGCGTAAAAAAAGCCGTTCAAAGGATCGTTCTTCATCAAGGAGTCGGAATTCAAAACATGCAGAGAAATCGAAAGAACGGAGTTCAAAATCTAGGTAAGGTATATAAACATGTCAAGAACATAATTAAAAACTATAATTATTAACACTTCTGATGATGATTAACACTTCATTATAAATTGTAAATTTTTTAGGAAAAGGTCGCGTTCCATGTCAACGTCAAGTACAAGTGATGCCTCATATGATGGTAGTAGAAGAAAAAAGTCTAAAGGCCGGAGTAAAATGGATGAAGTCGATCGATTAGCCGAAATGGAAAGGCAAAGACGTGTCAGAGAAGCTGAACAAAAGGTTAATGAAATCACATTATTCTCTTGCAATATTTAAACGTATTTTCACTAGTTATATATAATGTTTTGATTGACTAAAATAATAAAATTTCATACCATTCTACTTTTTACAATATTTGACTACACATTTTTTGCAATAAACTATTACATTGTGGACATTATAATATAGATGAGTTACAATAAAAATATTCAATACTATTCATAAAATAAAAAACCTATTTAAATTACATTAAGGTAAAGCTGAATTTAAAATTTCAATTACTATTTCCCAATGACTGTAATTCGTAAGTGATAACTCCTAAACCTATAACTTAATTTCCCACAATGAGCACCAGTCTCAAGTTCAATCAGCCACATATTAAGCCATTTTAATATGTTTGTGCACTTCTAACTTGTGCGCACTATTAATTGTAATATGCAACATATGTTACATACAACTAGCTTTGTATTGAAATGTGGCTGAAGTAATTGAAAAAACCAGGCAACCATGAGAGAGGCTCCATGTTATTGTTTTTGTTCCAATGAATTGCACTACAAGCGAAGCTCAATATTGTAGGTTAAGGGTCTAATGAGAATATTACACAGTTGTAATTTAAATAATGTTTGGTTATAAACTAGAACTTCTTAACATTTAGGTGGTTGAAGAAGAAGCAGCAAAGAGAATAGAGTTGCTTGTGAAGAAGCGAGTAGAAGAAGAATTAGAGAAGCGGAAAGAAGAAATTGAACGAGAAGTGGCAAAACGAGTAGAAGAAGCCAAGCGCAAAATGGAAACAGAGATGATGCAAGAACTGGAGCGTCAACGTGAACAGCAACACCGTGAGGAACTTGCTAGACAGGTAACTCTATCTTCCGACTATCAGCTGTGTGTAAAAACAACCATAAATGTTGCTCTTACACATAGCCAAATGCACACTGTGATAAACATGTTTATTGTTTTCACAGCAGTTAAACACATTGTGTACATTTTGATGTTTTGAGTAATACCAAAATTATATTCACGACAAAACTAATTAAAGTATTATTTCGATCATATCTGTTAAAGGTCCAGTCAGGTGTAGTTCGAGTGCTTACAAGAACTCTTTTTAAATATTTGTAATTGTCACTCTTAAATTATCATAATGATAACTTAACATCTCCATTTATTTACATGCATGTCATTTGCACCACTAGGCAGACTCTCTTTGCTTTAATACTGCCTTACTGTAAGATTGCCAAAGAGGCTTCCGGCTAGCATTTTAAAATTGTTCACTTGACTGTCCTTGGCAGTCACGTAGAGTATAAGTCAGGTCAGAAGACTGATCAAGACCAGAAGCTGTAAGAATTTTATGGAGAAGCTGCTTGAGGATGCTGACATGAACATTTAAGGTATTTTTTGCATCTATTTTTTGTATACAACATTTTATAATTCAAAAAAAGTCATGAATAATACAAATTATTTATATTATATTATAAGAATAATTTTCGGAATAATGTAGTTATATTCGTACATTTAGGAAGTTGCACTAACAGTGTCATTCAATTGTTTACAAATTATACATAAATTTACACTGGGTGCATATATATATCTTAAATTGGCAGTTTACACTATGTATAGTTTATCTACATCTTATTCACATGATACATTTGTGCAATTGAAATAAAATGAATAAACATTGTGTGTTATTTACATTGTTATATTTATAACAGGGGGACTGACAATTTGTATTAAGATAACTTTTTTATTATACAGGAGGAAGAAGCTCGTAAAAGAAAGGAACTGGAAGAAATCATGGCAGAAAATAATAGAAAGATTGAAGAAGCACAACGAAAGTTGGTTAGTGTCTTGCTTATTTATTTTATTGGATTGCAACACATGATTTTCTAATTCTGTCAAATTCCCCAAAAGTCTAATACAACAACAAAATGAAACCAAAACCAATAATACTTTAATGATAGCTAAAAGTGGTTACTAAACCCAATCATTTGTTTAAATCAAGTTATGTCTTTATAAAATGTTCTGTTTTATTGTTGAGTGGAGCGCCATAAATAGGCCCTCCATTCCTCTCCATGTGGTACAAAGTAAGTTAGGGAGCAAATACTACTAGTTTGACAGTGACTTTCACATAAGTAATGACAATATATTATCCCTAATTCACCTGCCAAACAAGGAGGATTACAGCAACTCTATATATATATATATATATATAATATTATATATATATATATATATATATATATATATACATATATATATATATATATATATACATATATATATATATATATATATATATATATATATATATATATATTGATTGATTCTGAGAGCCATTGCCATATGTAATAATGTCAATGGAGTAAAAAACTATTTCTTTTTCACATAAATTGGCCCACTTTAAGGAGGCTAAGAGTTGGAAATTTTCTCCATAGTTAACTATATCTAAAAATAATCTAGGAAGCGAGGTAGGGGTTATTAGCTGGGTTAAGAAGCAAATCAAATAATATGAAACATTTTAAAAATGATTATTATGTGAGTGTCACATTCTTAAGTATTTTATATTTTATTTCAGGCTGAAGAACGTCTTGCAATGATTGAAGAACAAAGAAAAATGGATGAGGAGAGGCAAAAACTGAAAAAAGAACAAGAAAAGAGAATAAAAGAGGAACAAAAGAAAATATTAGGCAAAAACAACTCAAGACCTAAGTTATCATTTTCTTTAAAACCACTGTCATGAGTACTCATTATTTGGATGAAGTAAGGATAGTTGTGAATGAAATCAAAACATTTAAAAACAGTAATTTTTTTTATAAATTTGTAATTCGTCTTAAAATAAGTGAAACTAACCTTGTGAATTCAAAGTGAATGGATGGTTTACATATTTCATCAACCATATATTTCATTTTACTATTTACCTAGAATACTACACTAACATAGTTATTATTATCTAAGAATAGTTCATTTGCTCATCTTTGATTCACTTTTTTTTAACTTCTATCAATATAATTTAAAAGGAGGTAAAAATTGAGATATTATGAAGTTAAAAAGTAAATATGTTTAGGTGTGGTGATACATAATTAAAATTTCATATGATTAAAAATTAAAATTTCAGTTTAACTCAGAAATGTATTCCATTACAGAAACATGTTTAATAAAAAAGAAATATGTAAATATAATGTACGTGGCATAAAACTAGAGTAGTGCTTGCTTGTGGTGATAATGGTTTGATGGAATAAGCAATACTACTGTGTGGTTATTTCTTTGGAATCTGTTAAGTACTATATCAGCAGATATATAATGGCGATCTAATAGCTTCAATGGCGAATGTACCGCCTTCAGAGTCAATGATCAAGACAATTTCAATTTATTCAGAGTCTAGATGCCCCGTCACTTGCTATGGTAATTAATATAAGATTGATGTCCTTGTGAAATGAGGAGGCTCATGACCAGCTATGGACATATATGGGATATATACATATATAAACTCCTTTACAAAAAAGGGGGCACCTTACAGTCATTTGGTTTTCTATGGATAATAATATTTTTAGTATGTCATTTAACATTTTTTGATAACTAGAAATTTCTTTATTTTTGACTTTCCTCACAGTCCACAGGCTTGCTCTTTTTACTTAACTAACTTATGTAACTTGTGCTCTTCGTACTTCTTCAAGAATTCTTATGAGTCTATATAACCGCATTTGCGGTTTCTCAGCGCCCGAGTCACTAGAAAGCCTGTGTCTCGTGGTTGTGTGCAACATTTTCTCCCAGAACCTTGCCTTCTCTGAACGGTACCTGTCTCTTGATATAGAGTCCAGGTTCTTTGGACGCCACTTTCACAATAAGGCAGGATGATGCGATAAATTATTCTACTTAAAATAACAAGAAGTTAATTTTAGTTGCCTAATAACATTCTAAAAATAAAAAGCGAAATGTATGTAAAGAGTCACAAAACCAAAAAGTGATTATTTTTTTAAAAATAAAACTGGAATTAATTTATTTCACACCCATGCCGTTAACATTGGTTTGGCTATTAAAACCTCTTTTAAATTATTATCAATAATGTAGAAAAACCAAAACGTTTTTGCAAATTAGTGTATATGTGTGTGTGTGTTTGTATATCTGCTGATACAGTCCTCGGAGAACAGTATTAAATAGTCAAATAAAATACCTAATGAGGAATTAATAAAGAAATTAATACTTTTTATTATTTCTTTATAAATAATGGAATATTATGAGTTGGAGAGAAAAGGAGAGGGAACTAAATATTAATATCACATAAACATAGCATCCATCGATGGAATATAGTAATAATAATTTATTACATATTTTGTAATCAAGAAAACCGGCATCTGAATGATGGTTTAGCTTCGTCCGGTGAACGGTCGAGCTCCGGAGGCCCAACCCTCCCCCCTTCCAATCCCATAATGACCTTTCCTTAAAGGCCGGCAACGCTTCTGCACTGCCTATAGCACTGCGGATGTTTATGGGTGGTGTTAGTTACTTTCAATCAAGTGACACGCCTGCTCGTTTGTTTTCCTATCTCATAAAAATAGCAGGATGTTGCTTTAGATATTATCTGGTATATTGAGACAGTATAGCCATCCGATTTTGCGGTCGTTATGAATTTCTATAATTCTCACGATTCGACTCGGACTACTAAAAGAACAACAATAATGATTAATATTCAAGTTTCTTATGATACATTAAAAATAGATTGACTGAATATGAACACTTTGTATTTAGTAAAATAAATGTAGTCAACTTCCGATATGCCTTTTATTCAAACTCCTTTAAAGAAAAATTAAGAAGCTATGATCATCAATACTACTGTAATAATAGAACACTGCAGGACATTGGTCTACTAAAAATATAAATATATTTATTATTCATGCTGCTCATTATATTTTTCTTGAACATGCATTTTTTAAACACAGACAGTTCTTGAATTTTGTTTAAGCCTCATTACTGTCGTGATATTTGAAAATAAAATTAAAGTTTTTGGTAAAGATTCAAGTTCTTAAGTATTCCCTGAATATTTCTAAATGTATCAAGTTTAAATTTTTTTTGAACTGCACGGCAAACAAACAAAGTAGTTTCTATAAATTATCTATTTGAACAATTGAACTGTTATATCAGACTACAGCAGTCCCCTAGATCTACTTTGGCAGCCACCTAGCCCGATCTTACAGATTTTGCCAATTGTCGTGCGCAGATCCTCAAGAGCATATATACTATAATATTATACATCAATATCATTATCAGCCTGCGGCAGTCCACTGCTGCTGCAAAAACAAAATAGTGCCCCTGACCGTCAGAAGCCGTCAGTTTCCATAAAAAATTATCTTTTGTATGGCAGTTTCACCCCCCGGGGCAGGATTGTTCTATGCTACGCTGCTATATTGGTTATTAATTTTTTAGAAGAGTTCTAACAATAATTTTGACCTTAATAAGTCTTTACATTTGCTTTCAGTGGGATTTCATAATAAAAATAGTGATAATAACAAAATTGAGGGAAACAATGTGCTATTTTTTTAACTGCTTTACTACATCTGAAATTTTATTACACCACTCGATACCTAAAGGATCAAATAATTCGTTACGGTAAATGAGGACTTAGTGACACATCGCGAGCGGTGGAGAGGGAGGCTCCGGCATTTTGAGGTTGTTACGTATGCACGGTACACATATTCACGTAAAACAAACTGCCGCATCCACTACAGATGCATTCCTTTTTCATTATTATTCACCTGGTTGATTTGTAAAGTTACAAAAAGTATTACTTTAACTAAATGAATCATACGCGTGTATAAATCTATTGATCAAGTCCACTGCTAAAGTTACAATTAAAAAAATATATGGTAATAACAATTTCAGGATGCTTTTTAAATGTTCAATGTGTTATTACACATATAATGCCAGAAAAAATAATATATATATATATATATAATTTTTTCTGGCACAGATGCGAAAAAGTGTTAAGTTCTGATTTCATAAGCTCGAAGTTAAGTCGGAGGTACATGTGTGTATCGATTTTTAATCTCGTCATGACGCTACATATTAAACTTGTAAGGGAGAATAGGAATTATATAACTAGGCTCACCATTAGTCCCCTAAGGTTTAAGTGGTCTGGATGAGAACCGGCCAGGTACGTAAGAATAACTTGTGTAAGCGGCCGATGTAAGAGAGTTCTCTACTCTCCGTACTCGGCTGGCGCCAAGGTGCGTATGAGTGTCGGTGTTGTAGGTGGATCTGAATGACGCCGCTTCGTGTAAAATGTTACGCGGGCATCGTTTTTTGGAGTCGCGTTTATATCTGGCTAGTAATATTTCATCTAGTAAGTGCATAAGTAAACATATTGTATTAGTAACAGTGACATCTTGTGATTATGTTTTAGAATCAAGTGTTCTATCATAAACGTGAAAGTGAAAACACTGTGGACGTGGATTTTATAACTGGTGCGTGTCGGCAATATCGCTTAGAAATTAGTGGATTTGTATTATTTTATGTAAAAATATTTTGATTGCATTGAATTTAATATAGTATGTTTTATATTTGTCTTTTTTGTTAAAAAATCACACAAACTACCATGGTTGACTTCATAAAAGGTATTCTTTTAACCGTTTTATCAGAAAAATGTTACGAGGAGTATTTTAATAAGCAGAACTTTTTGGATGGTAAGTAGCGGTCGATAACCATTACATATAAACTTATTATCATATAATGATATTTCATTTTGATTCTTCTCCTTTTCAGCTCCGTGTTTTACTAGTACATTAAGCAAAGGCCTTGGAATTGGTATAATTGCTGGTTCAATATTGGTCAAAGTACCACAAATATTAAAAATTCTTAGTAACAAAAGTGCCGAAGGAATTAACATTTATGGTGTTTATCTTGAACTCTTTGCTATTACTGCTAATTTTGCTTATAGTTATGTTATGAAATTTCCTTTTAGGTAAGTGGAAAAAAAAAACAATTTTTGAAATTGTAGACATATTACATTTTTTTCTTATTTCATTTATCATTACAGTGCTTGGGGAGAAGGGACTTTTCTTGCAATTCAGACTGCAATTATAGCAGCCCTTGTTTTACATTATGGAGGCAGTTCAGCAAAAGCAACAACCTTTTTAGCTATATATACATGTCTAGTTTCCACTTTAATTGGTGGTTACACATCAACAGATATATTATGGTCTATGCAAGCAATTAATGTTCCCATTATAGTCACTGCTAAGGTGAGGTTCTTTATACTTAATGTTTAATTTATCTTATAAATAGATACCTGCACGGAATAGTGCCCAACTCATTTCTGTGGGTATTAAAGAAATTATGCATGTGGTGCATCCAAGGTTAAGGATTCATCCCTCTCATCACTCAATGTCATTTGTGGATGGCCCCAAAGACAGTTAACTTCTTAGTTTTTTTATGACTGGTGAAACTACTCTTTCCAGAGTCAAGGGTAAATACATGTATGTATGGACTACAAGTATTTATTTTGATACTAAATGTCCCACCAATCTACCTTGGACAAATGTGGTAGTTAATTTTCCATTCCTCCAGAAATTGGATGACCATATGCATGCCCAGTAATGGGATACGTTTTAGCTGTAAAAATAGTCAAACTGATGAAAAAATTTTTTCAAAAGAAAGGATATTGTGGATTTAACATACTGTTTATCTAAACAACTTTTTTCATTTTTTTTACTTCCAGACTATTCAAGTTATTACAAATTATAAAAATGGCAGCACAGGCCAGTTGTCAGCTGTTACATGCTTGCTGCTGTTTGGTGGAAGTATTGCCAGAATATTCACATCTATTCAAGAGACTGGTGACTCAATCATTATATTGACTTACTGTGTGTCTACTGTTGCCAATGGGGCGTTGGTATTGCAGCTCTTCTGGTATTGGAACGTTGATAAAACTAGCAAGATTAAAAATAAGAAGAAAAAGAAGCGAACATAAGATGATTAAAAAGTAGTTAAGTTTAGAGCTGTTGAAAATAAATTATTATAGATCTAGTTAATATTTATTTAATATTAAATCTTAAAGTACTTAACTTTTATATGAAAAATTTATTTGGCTATGTATGTAACTGTTTGGTGATTATCAAACACCTTATATTTTTACCAATATAATGGTATTTTTCCATTCATTATACTTTTTTTATTTTCATTTTAACAGTAAAAATCATCTTTCACCATTATGTAAGCACACTACTTTTTTGCCTTAATCCTTCTATTGTTTATAATATAAACTAAATCCTAATATAATCACTGCCAAATAGATATTGGAAGAATGGAGCTGCTAAAACTTTTTACTCAATAATTTCTAGAACTAAAGATAACTTGTTTTCATGCCTTTATTATTAATTGTTTAGTTTACACAGTTATAAGAAAGAGCAGAAGGGGAAAGAACAAAAACAACATTCATGATAATTCACTCAATTTATTTATAGTGCTTTTAAAGTACCTACTACATAATGACACTATTTTTAATTATAATTTGTAATGTTTTAATTACTTAATGGGAATGGAGTACTGAAACTAATTTACTTTGCACTTCTTAGTCATATAATGTAAACTTGTCACATGTATATAATGTAAAGAAGACGAGTAAGAGAAAGTAGCTTACATTGTAACAGCTGGGTTCACAGTTGCAAAATAGTAAATGTAAAATTAAAAAGACAGGTTTTCAATGATATATTTACAATTAATAATAAATCATTACAATGTTTACAAAGGAAACTTAAATATATTCTTTCATTTTCACCCTACCATACCATTAATTAAAATTAAAATTATTTCGAAAGTAGTAACTAAATAAAGTAACATTTTGGGAACAATCAATGCGGAAAGTGGTTTATTCTTTGGGTGCTGGTTCTTCGGCGGGTTTTTCTTCTGTATGATTATTCCTTTCTGGTTCATTTCCATCAGCCCATTTGCCGTCATATTCCTTTCTGTCCACATACCTCTCCTCCTCATATTCCCCTTCACTGCGATGGCTGTCGCGTTCAGAATAACGAGAGTAGCTGTAATAACCGCTTTATATGCACTATATGACTTAAATTAAGTGATAACTAAGAATAACATTAAACAAAAAAGTAGAAATCAAATATTAGAAAAAAAAATTCTTGCTGCGGTGTTCTAATTACAAGCATGAACAAAAACAAAACGGCTGTTTGCTGTCACATCATGTAATTAGATTGATTCAATGAGAAATCAGAAAATCCCTAGATTTACTTAACACCTCATATAAAACATCCAACACCATTTGTAAAATAATAGAATTAAACTAGAAATGTTGGTATTTCAATGTTGTTATGAGGGCCACCGGGACTGCAAGTTTAGTTTTCATTACAGATTGATCAATTAAAACTATCATGAAAATAATCAATCATGAAATATATTTATGTAATTGGGCGACCTACTTCTGACTGGCATGAAAAAAGAAGGACTGATAACATAGCAGTTATCAATATAAGGTGTTTATAACCAAAAGAACAAAACCTATTTAAAAGTTAAGAATGTAACCAACCTTTCTCTATCTTTATCCCGTCTCTCTGGACTGTAAGACCTGGACCTTCGAGTCCTGTCTGGGCTCCTTGAGCGAGAGTATCTTCCTCCCCTCCTGTCACGGAAGTCGCGGAAACCACCCCTAAACAAAACAGTTATTAACATTTAATGTTTTTCTACCTACAATATTTGTTTAGTATATACAGAATCAGGGAAGCTTTGTCGCTTACAGTGTTTTTTATTATTAGTTTATATAGCAATGCCTTCACAGGAGCCAAACCAGTCTATCATACCCTATAACCCTTTATTACTACACCTCTTTCTTTCGTTCTCATTAACCAATATCTATCCTAAAAGAAGCTGGCAAAGTGACTGCAGGGCCCCTGATATTGCAAATTTCTATGGGCGGCGGTAATTACTTGACTAACAGGCAACCCACTTTTTCGTTCCCTGTCCTCTTCTATATAAAACATTAACAGATGGTCCAACTGTTACTGGCATGGAATTCATTAATTTTTAACATTAGAAGGAAAACATTTCTCAATATATTTGATATTCAGAGAATTTGTTTTTGTTTTCTGGAATTTATATCATTTCCCTTAATGATAAAACAATGACAAATCGATGACCCTAACGGCGCAGTGACCAAGTGTTCGGTTAGTAAAGGCAAAGGTAGTGGGTTTGATACTCGCATCAGTACATTTGTATAACCTAGTTATTTATTTATTTATTTTAGTAAGGCAAAGGAGCAGGCGTGTCACCCGATGGAAAGTAAACAACGCCGCCTATAGATATCCACAGCAGAAGAGTTGATGGCATTTGAGGAAAGTGTAGGCTTGTTTTTCAAGGTCCTAATGTGACATCGGTAGCTAGTTCCATAGGGTAATGGTGGTTAATCTATACATGAGATAATATGAATATTATTCATTATTAAAAATGAATAAATAAACATTAAATTTGAAAATTATAGGCGACAAATGCGTACCATTTAAACAACAATACATTAATTGAACACAGTACAAAAAAATATATAGATATAAAAATATACCTACTAAAAAAACGCTCCTTGATATCTTTGGCGGTCAAAAGATCACACGTGAGATTACTGTTATCCTTCGTATTTTTTATCTGTTTAATTTGATTATATTTCATTATAATATAGGTTTGAATAAGTAACACTTAGTATAATGTAGCGATGCTGTGCGCAAATCTTAAGAATTATAGTCCGGGTGTTATTATGTTTATATTACATATTCTTCTTTTAAGACTGTATCTTGTTAGGTTATCCAATATATATCAATAAAAATGCATAGAAATGTATGTATGTACGCGCATAATTTCAGAACGACTTAGTTCTTAGTTAGCAATATAACTAATAGATAGCGCCATTACTATGATTAAGCTATGATTATCAATATAAATATTGATACATTGACATTAAGTCATTTTCAATTACTGTTTCTTTTGTATTACACAAGCAAAACATTGTTTCTTTGCTTCGTGCTCTTATTTCTGACCTCTGAGGTTTGTCTCATTAATTTTTT
>JASFAT010001702.1:0-63135 GCA_031353405.1 Baronia brevicornis
TGGCAGAAACTGGATGGATTATATCTAGATTTTAATTATATCTATGATAGTAGAGGAAATCTAAAATTATAGAGTAATTATTACAAAAAATACTAAGCACTTAAATATATGAACTTACAGAACATGAGTTTGAAGCAAAAATGTTCTCAAACTATTATTGTTTGTAGATTTTATAGTGGTTTACGTAATAATCGATATCAACCTATTCTTACTGAAAGCTAATAGTAAAAAGCTAAAAGTAGAAAATAATAAAACCCATGACATGAATTTCGTGTAAATCCTAAACGAAATTTAAAAACAAGTTTCCAAGTTCATCTCAATCATACCAAAAGCAAATAACACTGGATTCTGTAATTATTTTGTGTACAAAATTATGATACAGTTACTTGATCATAAGTTATCCGCAACATCTGTACGTGATTATATGGATACACACGAGTAATTGCGCTTCCATTGTTATCCTTTAGATAAGACACAAGATGGAATAGACGAATTATAAAGAAGGAAAGAAAAGGAAGAGGAGTTAAGCCTTCAGCTTTCTACAAAATACACTAGAAAATAATCTGTTTTGTGCGAAGAGAATTACTTTATTAATTCGTAACATTAATAGTTATTACAGATGTAATAAGAAAATGATAAAAGTCCATTTATCATCATCATCACCTGTGTATATGAATCTACGTTTCACCAAGCATATTGATAATTGCGGAGCTCGTCATCTTGGCTGCCCGTCACTGGCATGTGTCTGTAAGAGGTAGTATCTTAACTGTGAAGTGATGCAACAGGAGTCTGGTTTAATACTCTTTTTACTATACCAAGTGGACCTATTATATATACAACTGATGAATGGCGGGAGACAAGCGCGGGGTGCGGGAGACGCGGTTGTGCCTGCACGTGTGCAGCAACAAAGCGCGTTCCACGAATGCGGAGAATCAAAGCGCATTCCACGAATGCGGCGTAACAAAGCGCATTCCGCAAGTGCGTAGTAACAAAGCTTGTTCCGGAAATTTGTTCTTGAAGTGTATATTCTGTAGTAGGTAGCTACATGTCTATTTAATGCACATATTTCTTAGAAACCAGATTATATCGAGAAAATGAGTATGCCACAAGGTCGTAGTAAGGAACTCTTGGGGGGAGGTATATCAAGCTCTGGTCCAGAGAAAATTAATTTTAAAATAGGCGTTTATGTATACGATGATTGGGCTTGGACCAATGTGAATTGCAAACTATTTATAGTTGATATTCGACAGAGATTTTCTTTATTTTTTCATACGTACAATTGATAATGTAAAGGAAAAGCTTCGCCAAGTCTTTTCGTCGCCTATACCACAAAGCCTAACGACAAAAGCCTTCTACCAGTACGTTCTACCTGTACTCTCTTACGGTGTCGAAACGTGGACACTGACGGTCCGTCTCCTTCATAAGCTCAAAGTCGCTCAGAGTGCTATGGAGAGTGCTATGCTCGGAGTTTCGGAGGAGTGGATAGAATTGAAGAGACGAGTGCTGGAGTAGTAACTGGGCAAACGTAGTATGGGACGCTCCCTACTAGATGGAGAGACAATCTGCGTAAGGCAGCTAGCAAGAATTGGATTTGTTTAGCCGAAGATTGGTCTAGGTGGCGCGCCTTGAGTGTGGCCTATGTCCAGCAGTGGACTGCCGCGGGGTGATATTAATAGCTTTTGTTATATAGTATGATATATTCCATTCTAAAAATGAGACAAGATGTAGACATATCTCTCTATATCTCATCTCCTATGATCCCATGCATAAATTACATATATCCTGGGTCTAATTTACTATGCCTAATGAGTAATTTCAAATGGAATCAGAAATATACTAAAAAAACAATACATTTATGTCATAAACAAATTTAATGTATAAACACACATCTACAACTAAAATATTTTAGTAGTGTAAACAAGTATTAGGGCCATGATCTTTTAGCACTGTATCCCTCATATTTCTTTCTTGTTTTTATACCAGATACTATTGTAGAACTCTTGGGGAATGCAGAAATTCCATTGAAGAGGGTGTCTTTATCTGAAAAAGTAAAATAAATAATACAGTGAAATGTATATCATATTTATTAATGTTAACATAAAATGGAATTATATGCTATAATCATATAATAGCACATAACATTCCAATGCTTGGCATAGGTTCCTCCCAAGTAGAGCAAATTTGCCCTCTATCTGGGCAGTAATATCTGGTATGTTCTATTTACTTGGGTATGTCACTGACAATTGACTATGCAGTCTAGGAATATCGCGGTGCAGGAACTAACAAAAACTAGAAGAACACTGCAGAGTGGCTAGTACCAGAGGCTGTAAGAAAGCTGATAAGGTGGCTGCATTTCTCCAAATAAATTTGATGAATCATTAAATCAATCACACAAAATTTATGCATGCAGATGTCAAGTTGTGTAAATTAGCTTGATTTTATAATATTTTTCGTTCGGTCAGTCTTCAGAACCTTGTTTGTTGTATAGGAAGATGCATTATATGATTGATAAAAAATAAAAAAAGTTAAAAGCTTACCCGGATGAAATCGTACATAATCTTCTTGAACATACAAGTTTTTGGGCAAGTCCATTTTTTTCAAAGCATCAAAAGGTGTTTGTACATCAACTGGCGTTTTATAGAAATTTGTCAAATCCTCTGAAAAAGTATAAAAGTGCATTCAAAAGAAGAAATATAAAAAGTTATGAAAACACCTTAAAATATTACTTTTATTATCTGAAACCATTTATAATAATTAATATATTATTAATGCGTTTGTGTTAGAGGATGTATTTTGTGGCATTGTTTAACTTTTACTAGCTACAGAGCTACACATCATGGGACAACTTTACTTAAAATGAGTATGATTCCTACTACTTTGACAATTGGCAACTAGTAACCATGCATGCAAATTTTTTTTCAATTTCCTGCTGTAAACAGAGACACTCTGAAACAAACTATTATGTAAGCCCTAATCATTTACAATATTGGCCAAATTAAATCTCTTTGAAAGCTAGGCAATGTTCTGATATCTGTTTCTTTGTGTGTTCATGCATAAAGTAATCACTTACTTTCAAGCAACCAATATGCTCATTTACTACTGAGTATAGTTATCATATAAATAAATTATAACTGTATATTTGTAGTTATTAAGAAGTTATTATAATGTGCTAATCTAAACAAATATAATTGTGCTAGCTCTCTTATTTAATAAATATTTTATTGGAATAAACCATTTAAATGAATTTCTTCATAAAAATCAAAACATGCAATAAATAGATTTGATACTTTTAATGAAATAAATTTTATTGGAAGTTAATTTCTATTATAATAATTTTTGGCTCAGTGGCGACCGACCGATTGGCTCAGTGGCGGGGCCCTCCGCCCGCGGAGTCAATGGTCGCGGGTTCGATTCCCGCATCGGAATAAATATTTATATGAATTTATAAATGTTTATTCCACGTCTGGTAACCCCCCCAATCCGCATTTCCTTTCCTGCCCCTTCCTTTCTTCTCTATCCTTTCCCTTCCTCTCCAATCCACAGTCTGCCGTGCCAATGGATGCGTGGCTAGGGGCGAGCCTAGTCGAAAGCGTGCCGATCGTCCCGGGGTCGGGCTCCCCCGGGGACTATGGTGCCTTACCTCAGCATGCAGGGCTCTGCTGGGGCTGACCTCCATCCTCCCTTGCGGCTTCGTTTGATTCACTAAAGACGAATTTAATATACCTAATTTGTCGAAAAATGACGGCGACGTGGTTCGCCACCCGTCACGTCCTGATTCTCACGAGGGCGAAAAGCGACCAATGACGAGCCGTTTCGCTGCGATGAATGGCAGCGGATGTAGCTCTGTGGTCTCTGCCAACCCCTGCGGGGAATAGGCGTGAATATATAATAATAATAATAATAATTTTTATGCTTATGACAACTCTTGATGGTTTTAGACAATCGATTGAAATGAGAAGATCATATGTTCTTGATTCAATGATTTCCTTCTCATAGATGTTTTGTAATAAACACTGAACAAAGACAACATACCTACAGTTTCTATGCCATGCAAAAGGGAGTTTGGAACACCATGGCCTGTTACCTCAAAGCATGTTTTGAGAACATTAAATTTACTATCTAGTGTTTCAAATTCTGAATGTGACTTTAAACCATTATTTGCACATATTCTAAGTATCGTCTCATTTATGTTCACTGGTGGATCCCATGCTTTGTTGGGCCGGAGAAATCTGAAATTTTGATATTCTTCTTATAGATAAATAATAAACATTATTAAGTCTCTTTAAAGTTAAATATAAATCCATGAAAAGTGATACTTTTGTTATACTTTTGATTATAATTTACTTTTATTTGAAAGCAATAATTTACCCTCTTGCAGCCAAAGACTCAGCTGCTGCTTGTAATTTCTTATCTATTTTCGGGAATTTTTTTTGGACATATCTTATACAAACTACCTGTAAAATAAAAATAAAATGTGTCAAAAATCCCAAATATTTCGAAAGAAAAAATATTTTAACAAATATTTTAAAAATATTTTAACAAATATTTTAAAAATATTTTAAAAAATATTTTACATAACCTGAAAACTAGAGTGCAACCGTGGTATTAGTGCATTTCTTAGCATATTGTAATATATTATATTTACGTATTTTTTTTATTAGTATAATATTTTTACCGTTAGTTAAAAATTTTAATAAAAAGTCATATAAAATTTGTTCCACTTATTTTATTTTACTTTACAAAATTGACATATGAAATGTCAAGATACCGATGATATTGATTCGTTGCATGTATTTAATGTGGTCAGTGATATTTTGTTAAAATTTTTCATAATATGAACTAGTAATATTTGACAAGTTAGTGGAAAACAAATTTTATTGTTTTAATTGAATAAAAAGATATTGAATATTAGAAGTTTATGAAAAATTAAAAATATTTTGATTTAACGTACTAACATCTAGATTTCACGAACATCTTTGAACGGAACGTGTGTATGTTTCTGAACGATAGTAGTTCCTATAATTGTCGCTGCGAGCAGCACCGTCGGCTTGGGTTGTTGTTTCCTATCCGCCATTTTCCAGTCGCCATTGAAAGGTGAAAACTTCACTAAATGTCGGTGATGATTTTAAGATTTTGAGTGGTTTCTTTAAGATTGAACCCGTTTTTAGTGTTGTGAAATGAAAATGAAGTGCCCTGGACTACCATGACGCATCAAAATCACCAAACAAACGGTGCTAGCCTCGAGGATTGCCACACAAACTTCTTCGCCTTGGTAAGTCACTTTTACATTGATGAAAGAACTCATAAGTGCTTTTCTTTCGAAATCATTACGTTTATCATGCTAATATTGCTACGTTGTATTGTTTGCCTACGTCGTCTGGAGTTTGTCGCGCTTCCTTCATATTGAATCCACGTTATTCGAACGGTCCAGTTATCGGTAGTGTATGCTGGTACACAAAATTCGCCTTAATGTGATTTGACTATGGAATCGATCTATAGTTCTAAATATTTTGTATAGCTTATAATCCGTACAGGAATGGTTTATGACGCTAGTCTGTTAGTCATCCTGGCATCGAGATCTCAACAGAAGAGTCACCACGCATTGCTATCCCGCGAAATGTAATCGCATTCGATGAGCGAGGCCACAAGAAGCCACCGGCCCATAGAGGTCATTTTAAATTCACCTGGCCGTAACGCGGACCGTAATGCGTTCGCAAGACTAGTTTCGCCAGGTCGAGGAAATAACTTTCTTATTACTTACATTCTTACGGCCGCGCTCGGCTCTATACTGCGACATAATGTGTGATAGTGAGAATGTTTGTGTATTAAGAAACGGCTGGGTCAAGTCATTATCGTCGTGTTGTAGTGTGGAGTCGTTTTGCGTAACGTTCATAGCTGGCGCGAATTTTATCAGATTGTATTCGGGTGAGGATTAGCGGCGGGTGCGTTAGTGGAGTGGGGAGGGGGTTTGAGAGGGCGGGTGGGGGCGGTCGGTCGTCCTCGGCGGAGAGCAGCTCGGCGCCATTTCCACCTGACGCGTTGCCACATCTCCGCGCCGCGGCGGCGCGCGCCTCCTGCACTGCAGCCGTCTCCCTCACTGCTCCGCCTATCTCGCCGCGATACAAATTACTGATTTCTTGCCCTGCCTGCTTATTGTCTAATTATTTATGCGTCGTTTGCGGACACCGCGCCTTTTGTCGCGTGGAATTCTCCCGTCCGCGTCGTTGGTTCGAACGGGTGACGCATCACACTTCTAGGCTGACATTGCGCCGGGTTCAATACACTCTTCTTTAGTAGATCGCACTCGCATCAACTTTTTATATACATACACATTGCACCCACCAAAACATTGACACGTATCTTCGTGTATCTTTGCATCTTGCTATATGTTAATCATAATGATTGATTACACATTCAGAAATTATTATTACTGTTTATACAGTGTCCTGTGTACTTAACAAAAATATTATTTTAACTACGTGTATTAAAACGTCAGGCATTCGTAATTAAATAACGTAATCGAAGTAAAATTTGACCTATAAACCTACAAACCTAATAAGCATTTATATTAAAATGACATTGGTCATCTTAAGTCTTCAAAATATAATCTTAGATTGTAATTCTTTATTCATATAAATCGATAGTGACTATACTATTAACTCCACGACAAAATTATATAAAAGCACATTTCATAATATTATCATTTAACATAAACATAACAAATAAATTCGCATAGCAAAGCTGTTGCTAGGGGCGGGTTACGAATTCCTTGCATCGGCCGTCTCGTTCTAAAGCGCCACATCCCAGCGCCGTATGACAAGGATCGCAAGACAAGTGAGATTTTTTCGCGCGCTCTTTTAGTATTTTAGTTGCGAATGTAGTGTTTACTTTCACAACGAAATTGTGCGATTTATTGACACATGAGTTTGTTTCTACTTTTATCCAACTTTATTTGTATTACACATCGAAACTCACTGCTATTTAATTAGTACAATATTTTATATATTTGTACATATTATTTTTAAAATTAATATGTTTATATTGTATTAGAATTTATTTATTACATAAATTAAGCGTATAATAAATAATAAGTTATAAATTTATTTTGTAACATTTTAATATTAATTATTATCCTATAGCTATTATAAACCTGTTCTGATGACCAATCCACTCAGTCAATGGTCACGGGTTTGATACCCTCATTGGGATAAATATATCTATAGGCTGCAGATATTTATTAAATCTGTTTACGCCGTTAATTCCTATTGGAAAAACATGGTGGGGGTTATGTCCCTTCCTCTAATAATGGGGAGACCTGTGCCTAGTGTAGTGAAACATATATGGACTGTGAAACAAAAATAAACTTATTTAATAAATAGTTAACTCTTTGAAAGTTATAGACCATGTTTGACTTTCAAATGCATTAATATTGCCTAGTGGGGTGTAATTTTATCTAAAACTGTGGAACCAGCTATCTTTAGCATTGTTTCAAAAGGGATACAACATTGAAATTTTAAATGAACAAGCTTACACATTCCTCAATGGCAGGCATGTTATTTCAGATGTATATGGGGTGGCCTTGATTGCTTTTCATCAGATGACACACTTTATAATTTGCCTTCCTATTCCATAAAAAAATATACATAACATTATGGACTCATGATTTGCCTTGTTTTAGGAAATTTATATTTTAAAATTGAGCTCATATCAACTTAAGAAAACTGTTTTACTTTCCTCGGAGAAACAAGACAAGTAAGACACTTTTGTGTCTTGATTGTACATTTCTAAAATTCTTGTTAATAACTAAGTAAGAAACATGATGCTTCTGTTTGAAAAGGTGATTCATATCAATTGGTCAATGTTATGTGGAAATGAACACATATCTAAAGTAAGTGTATGTAAATTGATGACTAGAAGAATTTAGTGCATTGTTCTCATTGCCATCTGCACTTCTGGAGTTATTTGAAGTCGCTGCAGCCTCTTCCAACTGGTCAACTTTTTGGGAGCTTGGTTATATCACCATAGCTTGGTCACCTTCGATAGTTATCTAGTTTTTTTTTTTATTTGATTTTTAAACAAGCAAATAATGTTTTTACCTTTTGGTAAGAAATAATTATCTTTCAGCATATACTTTTTAAAAATAAAATGCTTGTAAAAATACATTGAATATTGTTAATTTTTTCATAAATATAAATGGCAATGTTAAATTATGGAACAATAAACTTATTTTCATATTTGGCATCATCGGCTATCTTTTAAAAACAAATAGTTATTATATATATTCAATTTCCTAATCATTGCACACAAGCTACTTTCCAAAATTACGCCTACGCTCTTTAATATTAGTTTTATAACCTATAACTACACATAGAAACTCTAATTTCTTACTGAATCAAAAAGTTACCTATATCATATATACATCGAAGAACTATATTTTTGTACATACTCAACCTAGTACATACTCAACCTAGTACATACCATTATATCCTCGCGTAATATTGGAGTTAAATGGCATTTTACTGTATTTTGTGCGGTGAGTCTGAGGATCCAGATTACCAATTTTCTTCCTTTATTTTCTTTTTTCTTCTCATTATTCACATCTTTAACTTAAGGTTGGTGACAAATCTGCAGTTCCCATAGCAGATGTTTAATGGTGGCTATGGTTATTCACTATCAGATGATCCACTTGCTCCTTTGCTTATAACTTATATATATAGTTCTACATAGTTTTGCTACTTTTGTGATTAGCCTAGACATACGGACAAAGAAACATGTGAAAACTAGGTTTAGCGAAATGTAAATAAACATACGACTCAGTTAGTAATACTGATTACCACAGTGGCCGGGCCTACTGAGAGTCCCCGCATCCGAATAAATATATGTATGGTCTACAGATATTTATTCCGAGTCTGGAAACGCCTCCAGAAATGGAGAAGCCCGTGCTCACCAGTGGGACATACATACAATAATAAACATAAGTGATTTATATGTTTATTTTAATTTCTATCAGTCTATTCAAAACGTTTTGAAATCACTAAATGTTCCATCTGTTTCAAGCGTCCATCGTGGAAGGTATTTCAACGTTGCTCCCCCTGCGTCTTGCGTTGTTCGGGGCGTAGGACAGATGTTGCGGATCGATGCGCGCGCGCAGTCGACTTGCGTTCGTTCGACCGTTTATGAATGGTGGTAATCGATCGTTACTTTCCCATGGGCCAACTCCGCCTCCGCCGCTGCCGCTGCCGTGGCGTGCGCCCTCCTCCTTGCCTTTTTTTGCACTTTCCGTTGTGTTTTAATAACTTGTGAACGATCTATGTCGACCGATTTTCGTAATGTAACAATGACTTTCTTTTTATTTGACGTTAGATGGAGCGATGACGTTTGTGTGTTTTAAAAAAAACTAACAATGTTTTGATATTGCTAGAATTGTTGTTAACCATTCCAACTAAGTTAAGGCAATGGTCCATCGGAACAATCGAAGTACTTAGATAGTAAGTCACAGTTCTTAGCATTTGAGTTTGAGCACGGGTGTAATTCTACCATTGTTTAGTTTTGTTATTAGTCAGTGGAGATGTGTCATTTCAAATGTTTTGTTTTCTTTGGTTTAACGGCTTTGGGTTCAAGTCCTTTTGAGCCCGTCTTATAAGTTTATTGTCACGTTTCTTCACGTCTTGTCACGACTTTTTACAATAACGAAAAAATAATAATTAGAGGACGATTGCGTTGGTTCAGTTACATTCATCTGGAAATTGAGAAGGCCGAGCCCGATAGTGGAACACACATGGGCTGGTAAAATTAAAACAGTATAAGAGAAGTAATATATCAGAATCTCTCGGGCCAAAAAACTCATCTCTTTCCTGAGGCCAATTAAGCTGCCCTACTTGGGTACAGTTTTCATATAGACGTTATAAAATATTTCACCGTTCATTAACCGCCGACGTGGCTCCGCAGTCATTGTCCATGGACCGTCAAAATTCGTTGCTTACTTATTCATGGTGTCCGACGAGTCACCCCGCGATCCCTCCCTATCCTCTATGCATACAAGCACGCCTTCCATTTAGCTCTGAATGAAATCTTATCATGTTATTATAATGGAACCGTTTGCCAAGCACTGTGTGATATTCCTGGCTCTGTTATTAATGTGTGTGAAATTTTCATTTAAATGTTCTATCTATATGTTTTTATAAAATAGTTATTTATTGTGTTTATTCTTTATATCCCTATAAAAACAGGAAGATATTTAAAATATAATAGATATAAACATGTATTGCTCATTTTGATTTATTATTTGTAACAATGAATGTTTATTTGAATCAATTTCGAACCAACCATAATTCGATGAAATTATGGTTGGTTGTTGATGGCTCGCTCTTGTTTTCTAAAGTGGTGGATAACCATTTTGCAATAGATGACGCTTGTTCTTCGTCTGGACATACGTGTTTTATGAGATGTAGAGGCAAATGAGTGAGCATGTCGCCTGATGCAAAGCCACCCATAGACATTTGAAACATCATAGGAATTATAAACATAAGCTAGTAAAAACATACCTAATAGGCCGGCAAAGCTTCTGTAACTCCTGCGGTGTCACACTTGCTCGTTTGCCCTCCTATTCGATAAAAAAATATAGTATCTTTTATATATCGTGAGCAATTTTCAATATATATATATCATAAAGGAAGGTTTTTTAATAATCAACACGCTGGCCAGGCGTACGAACAGTGCTGGTTTCAGTCACCGACCTGCAACTATTTTGTTTATTGCTAGCCAGATAAATACATCATCATCAACGGTCCGCGGTAGTCCCCTGCTGGAAACACTAAGCGTTAAAACCTATTCCAACGGTTGTCTTTTGTTGTTGCCAGAAGGATATTTCGGCATACTAGAATGAATATCATTATTTAATTATTTTATGTACCAAAATTAATTTTATACATTTTGTGGCGCCATCTGTTGGTAAATTATGTAAGAATAATGTTGTTTCATAAAAAATAATTGTAATTTTTATAAAATAGATTATTCACAATTATCTCAAATTCATTTAAACAAGTAATTTGAATATTGAGCTGTATTTTAAGATTATTTTGCAGTAATTTCATTTGTTTGTTAATTTATTGTCATTGTTCGCCTTCTTAATTTTGCGTATAAATTCAGTCGGAGGAGATTTATTCTAATTTTTCACCGTCGACGCTGAAAGGTAAGTCGTGGATGTATTCAATTCGCTATGTTTTCGAATGTAGGAGATATTTTTACAACAACCCACACTAAACTCGGTGACACGGTGGTGACGGTAACTTGGTCTCACGCGGCTCGGCCATTTAACTGTTTATTTGTATCACGTACTATAGTTTACATTTTAATGTTGTGTTAGCTGTTTCGTAACTCGGCGAACAACTTCCGTGACTGCCTTATAACACGAGGTCCTCATGTACCGCTTCCAAGCAACTTGAAGTTGGTTATTTCTTTAATGTACAAATATAATATTTCAATGCAGTGCGTATGGTGTTGCAGATGTGTATAAGAGGCGTTCATTGTGTTCCATCTATCTATTGTTTTATTCTATCGGATAGGGCGGTAAACGAGCAAGCGTATCACCTGATGGAATGAAATCAACGCCGCCCATAGACAACTGCAGCATCAGAAGTATCACAGATGCGTTGCGTACTCATATATTAAAGGCCTTTAACCTCTTCAGGGACGAATTTTTTTAAATGAGAAAACATTGATAAAATGTTTCTTTTTATTACGAGTTATTTGACTTATATCTATAACAATTCAGTAAGATAAGAAAAAAACAGAAAATAGTAATTTTTACAAAAAAATAGATAATGTCCTCATACGTAGCTAATTTCTCTTGAAATAACTAAAATAAAAAAAAGCTAAACGTAGACACATGTGCCAATGTCCCTGAAGAGGTTAAGATATGAGTGGACTTAGTTTTTGAAGGATTTCAGTATCGTTTCAGTTGACAGTTGCGTGCTCTTTTGCCTTCCTATCCTAATAAAAATAATATCTAAAACCGGCTTCTTAACAAATAAGCTTTTTTTAAGTTTCCTTTGAATGTACAAGCAATAGCGAAAAAATTTTCTTTCTTTATCAATCGTTTATATTCAGTAAGATTATAAAAATGTACATTTTTAGACAGTCCCAAAAATGACCTACTAAGTATATATTCAAATACTGGATAAGGTGGAGTAAAGTAGAGCAATAGATTCGATTCATATGGTCTTAGAGACATGATTTGTACAACACCTTAACAGATAGCAGGTGTTAAATGTTACAATTTTTCTTGTGAGCACAGAGCTAGATCTACATCACTATAGCTCTGCCGGCATATTGTTTATATAAAAATAAAAATATTTGAAGAATGCCGTGAGTGGTCTAATTTATTCGTAATTATTTAGATATTAGAAATTCAAATTTAAGCTGAAAGTAGCACGGTAAATGTTTAATGAAGGTTCAGCGGCGCTTGACGCGTAAACGTTAGGAGGAATTTCACTTTCGTTCCGATGACACCGCAGTAGGAATAACGACGACTTTAGAAACTGGCAACAGCGCTGCAATTCCGACCCGCCGGCCGGTGCAGTCGGCAAAAAACGTACACAGCCGGTGATTTTGAGTGCTGAGGTCACCGAAGCCGTTATTACATGGTGGCATTGTATCCTACTCGGTAGAACCCGACAGGAATGTGGTCGTGTAACATCGAATCGGTTCCGTACCTTACTGCCGGCAAGGTGACTGAAATGACCCCGCCGACGATTCCTATTTTTTTTTATTCCTGTTTCTAGAAAATTTATATGACGGCAGCTTGGCTCAGTGATTTAAAGCTTTAGTTTCTGAGCCGGGAGAGAGAGTTACACGGTTTATATCCCGATCGAAACTAAATTTTAGCTAGCAATTATTACTTTTTGCATTCGCATGTCTATTGAGGCTAAATCGGCATTTGTGTGGAAAAGTTCAAGCCGTTGAATACAGACGCAAGAGATCCTTTACGTTGAAGATACTTTCAACAACAATCAGATTAACGACAGTCGAATCTGGATGATTGGGTGTGTAGGCAGATTTGATTCATTCTGATCAGTCTTAAATGTTATCAAATACGTCGGTATTACAATAAACCGATGTTTGTCGTGTAATGTAACACGTTGAATTATTAGTACCGTAGATATATTTATATTTATTATTGTTGGATACTATATTTTCTTTTATTTGTAAGCTATTGTGTGAAGGTGAATCTTTTCTTAAAAATATAATATTTAACGTCTGTGTCTTGTTTGAGCCAAATATATATTGAACATTTTTTAGTACACCAACTTTATCACGACAGCGTTTCTATTGGTGTTGATTAGTTCAGTCAGGTGTTTTTCTCGTTTTATCATATAATCAAATTTTTATAAGTTTACTGGGTGTGTTATTTTTTTTTAATTTACTATGAAATAGATAAAATCGGCCATTTTACTATTTTAATCCGCTTTTGAGAAATTTATATATTTTTAATGGAGTTAGGCGTTACTTTGCGGAAATCCATCACTATATGGACAGTCAAAAGTTTTACTTAGCTAAGATCCGCGACAAGCAAAACAATAACAGAAAATTAATAATGTGTGTTTTTCCGTTGGGTTTAGTGGATTTATTTGGAACTCAAACCAAAAACTTACCGAAAATCGGCCATCAACTCTTCCATCTTGTAAACGACACGTGTTTCGCCCCAACACGAGGCATCTTCAGGTATAGTAGACTCTACGGAAGACAACCGAAAAGCTTTTCGGTTGTCTACCGTAGAGTCTACTATACACCTACTACTACGTGTCGTTTACAAGATGGAAAAGTGATAATGTGTGTTTGGTGTTGTGTATAGTGGTTAGTGGGTGGAGAGTTGATGGCTGATTTCGGTAAGTTTTTTGGTTTAAGTTCCAAATAAATCCACTAAACCCAACGGAAAAACACACATTATTAATTTTCTGTTATTGTTTTGCTTGTCGCGGATCTTAGCTAAGTAAAACTTTTGACTGTCCATACAATTCATATATTGTTTTTTTAAGTGCATAATGAGTAAGGTACTATTAAATTTTCTTGATTTCCTTTTTTGGAAGTTGTTACTAATTGTGTTCGGTTCGAGTCTGACGGGACCTACCGTAGCGTCGCGCGTTGTGTAGTGCGGCTGTCAGTTGATAAGCGCTATCGCGACGTCACTGGCGGGCGCTGAGGCCGCGGCAGCGGTGGCGATCGTTATCGCAGTCAGTCGCCGCCACTACATCAGATTGCTAATTGTCGCCGTATTACTGTAATGATTATTGTAACTTTATGTCCGGCCGACGATTCGGTATGCTTAATACCTCTAACAACAAGATTTAGTTCTTGTAATAACAAGGTTTAGTAGCTGTAACAACAAGGTTTAGTATCTGTAAAACAAGGTTTAGTACCTGTAACAACAATGTTTAGTACCTGTAACAACAAGGCTTAGTACTTGTAATAACAAGGCTTTTTTGTACTTCTAGCAAGTTAATTGATAACTTCAAAAATGATGAACTTCCTTTTGGGAATGTGATCACGCAATTCTCCATTGTATCAATAAAACTATACCGGCGGTGAGTTGAACTCGATTTATTGTAAATCAAAAATTTCAGTTGTGCATTTATTACATTGAGATTAATAATTATGTAACCTCAATAATTAGTGACATCTGTTGGTGAATAGCTTAACTAACAATGATGTATTAAACGGAATGAATTTTCGAAACAGTGTTTTTAACAAAAGGCCTAAATTAGTTACCTTAATTTAAGTAACCCATTACCATTTATGGGGTATAAAAAATGTCCTTTTCCTTAATAAATATTTACTATAGAAAAAGAACGATGCGTTGCCCACACGTGGTATTTTTATCTCTCAACAAATTATCTTAATCAATTTCTCTCGCACCCTACTACAAAGACTAATAGTAAAACTAGATAACGCTGATTATATTGTCCTTGTACGGCTTACGAATCTTGATGTCACCAAATTATTCGCAGCGAAAAACAGTGACAGTTTAATGGCGATGGAGTTTTGTGAATAAATATATTACTCATTATTTTATGCGCTGTAGATTTCCTCTTTTTGCAATCGTGGTTGTAATATAATACTGTACACTTTCTTTATGTTTCACTTTACTGTATAAATATATTTTCTTTGCCTTGCCTATGGTTTTGCTGGCGGAGGATTTAGGTGAATTTGGAGGATTAAATCAGCTTTACGTATAATATCCGTTGAATCGAAATAAATAATAATAGACATATATTCAAATTCAAACAAGATACAAACATGAATATTAGAAAAAATGTTAAAGTAAAGCCGAGTGGACAAAGTAAATCTAGCTAGTGTAGCTTGTAACATCAACATTTTGATTGTGTCCTACTTCTTTGTGTACTCGAATTTCTGAATCAAATTAGTGGTAAAAAATATATTTGGAAGTTGGAATAGAAACCGAATATGATAACGCCACCGCGAGGGCCCTTATCATACCGATAGTTCGCGGTCGGCGTTAAAACCTAGCGGCCGTAGGTCAACAGCTCGTTACGATTCTGGAAATTCTCGTTATTATTCTGGAATTCTATATGACACTAAGTTGTATTAAAAACAACTAAATAAATAAATATAAGTGCGTACATACACTCACGTGAACTAATTGGATCAGTGACAATGTTGCCACTGTCGGTTAATATATATACGTGTAACCTACAAGTGATTATTTCTCTCCGTCTGAGTTCGGTCCACCAATCCCCGCCTTGGACTGGTGTGGAGGATTTAAAACGGTCACTGCGCCAGCGCCAGAATCAGACGTACTGGCCGTGCTGTACAGGCCACATACAACACGTATAAAGAGTGCCAGCTTGCTGCGTGCTTTACTGCGCGACGACCTATATTTTCCCGCATCAGGTCCTATGTAATTTCAAAAGGCACGGGAATGTAAATTAATTACCCGCGTACACCCAGTGTAAAAAAGGATAAATAGCCTTCGCACAGTCGAAGACTCTAATACGACCAAATACTTCTCATAACGCGGTGAACGGGGTAATGTTCATGCCCGGGATAATTCCGTGTGTAGTTGTGGTACATATGTACATAGGTTGTATAAAAATATGCACACACATAATGTTATATATAAAGTAATAGAATAAAACAGTCTTTTATTGGCTATATTCTAAGAGCAAATAGTACTTTCAAACCCGCCGCTCATTGTATAGAAACAAGTGCTAGTTTGCTATTCGTCATATGTTTAAATGAAAACCTTGATGTATATAACTTCTCTTCATTTATGTCAAAGCGTAAGCTGTAATAAAAATATTAGTTTAATGAAACATTTCAAACTGTCGTTGGTGAACGGCACGCGAAGCTAGTAAAGAATAAATCCACTGGGACCTGTCTTTCAGATGTAACACTTTGAGCCGATAATGCTGGTCGTTGTGAACTGGAAAGCGCAGACGTGGCACTGCCTTTAGAACTGGCGTATTGAAGTAAAAACCGCAACGTCGACGCGGCTAGAGGACCGCACTCTGAAACGTTCCGCTCGTTGTGTCGAGGCGGGATCCAGTTTCGCGTCTGCTGCTTTATGTAACACTTGCGAATACTAGTTTACTGATTGACGATATATATTTCGCTTGAATATACGTAGTCGTGATTTTTATGCATTGTGTTTTATCACAGTCCGAAAAAATTGTGGATACCTTCTTATACTAACCCCTTCTCGACGTGCTATTTTCCTATTAAGACGGGCAGTTTTCGAGGTTTGCGGAATCGTACGGTCTTAGTCGTTATGGTTAAGGTAATCGGCGTCTCTACAAGAATATTGTACTAAATTAAAAATATAAATTTGGTAATTATATACTTATTTACAAATATACGGTAAAAAAATACGTACTAAGAAATATACGGTCTTCGGCGCGAAAGGGTTAATGTTAGAAATAGTGTACAAAATAGCTCAAATAGATTTAGTGTGTTTCCATTTTAAAAACACAAATGACAAGAACGAACACATACTGAAAATAAATTCTTTTTAATATTTATTCTTATGTATAAATCGAACCGTCGACCCTTTGTTTAGAAAGCACACATTTCGCCATTTCGTCAATATGCAATATGGGTCCGTGGATAATTATTGATCATTGTTATGCAGATGAAAGTTGCTATGCTACTCCGTCTGTGAGATCCAGGACCGAGAATTTTCGCCAAACTTTTGTCGGCAAATGATCGTCGTCATTATCTTCTTCTCAATATGGCTCATATAAGTGACAGTTTATAATTTATTTGCATTACATTGCCATTATCCAGAGCGTAACCCTGACCTCCATTCGATGCGTTTAAATGTGAGTCGTCCTTTTTTACATTTTGTTATGAGCGACGCATTCCGGGTCAAGGTTGTGTTTTGATGTCTTGAGGAAAAACACGCGGACGCTCGCACCCGCTGCCTCACGCCACTTTCTGATTGGTATTTAGTATTTATTTATTTGTGGGTACGACATTCCTCCCTGATCCCGTATAATTTGACATATACAACCGTATCACTTGAACGAGATCACGTATAAATAAATATTTTGAAATGAAAGTTAGAAAATTTTGTTTCAAAGCAAATTTTATCCCTACTGGGGCTCGTTAGATGTCGGTACAGGCCTGTTTATTCGATTTGTTAAATATACGAATGTGTTTACCCCTAAAGGGGCGCAATTAAATCTATTTGTTGCAGATTTCAACTTCGTCTGCTCGCGATGCATTCTGGCAGAAGTCGTTACATAGACCGTGTTCCGAAACAATCGACTGATCTGTAAAATCATCTTCGTAAACGATGATATCCCCCAACTCCACTGAATGTGATCTTGTGAAGGACGTTCATCATTATTATGGAATATAAGTCGTTTTAGCGTAGGTATTTGTAATACAGTAAACCCTCCCATAACGTGGTAGATTGGTTCCGCGTTATAGTAAAATGCGTTATACGTGGGATCACTATATGTATAATCAATGTTACTAAAACCGAAAAACTGAGAACAAAACCTTTATAACTTAGTTTAATTTTATAAGAATAATAAATAAGATAATAAAATAATAAGAATTAGCTAGAATATATAAACATAATTTGTATTACATAACTATGTCCTATGGGGGTAGCATGTTCGTTGGAATAATCACGTTTTTCCATTTAAGAAAAAAAAAATGCAGAACAGCCTACTGATATACAGTCACTGGCCAATAAAGAGGCAGCAACGTCATAGGTGTAAGCTGATCGGTTTTTTGTAATTACCAACCCGTTTGCCCAACGAGTTGACAAGTTCAAATCCAAAAACGGTGATGAAATAATAAAAAGGAATACTTTATAAATAAAAAGAATGGTCTAAATGGCTCAGTTAAGTTACCACGTTTCGAAGTCAGTGGTCGCGGATTCAATTTCCACATTAGCATAAATATATGTGTGTATGTCCTACAGATATTTCTTTAAAGTCCTTACAAATTGGGACTATAAGAAAAAAAACAAGAAATATATAAATAATGGATCAGCTAACCTACTACTACACAAGGGATACGGTGTAAATTCTATTCATGGGTACGAAAAGGGTTATGTTATTGTTTTCTATAGAGATGCAATTAAGGTCTCCCGCCACATTAGCGCGGCGTCCGCGGCCGCGGTCACGATATGTGGGTCAAGATAACAGACGAGCACACTCGCCTCCCCACCCCTTCCACCGTGTCCCTACCGTAAATATACACACTATGCGTATGTTATAAAATATGTTTATTATTTTGCACAGGATGTATTCAATTCCTAATATTCGTTCGCACTCTCCCTATATTTATATATTTATATATGTTGTTCAAAGTTTCAATCGTTAATAAAATAATTTTTATTCATCCACTCAAGTTCAAATATATTTTTTTAAACTTGCAGTGGATGACATTTGATGTTAATACAGTTTTTAAAAACAAAATTAAATTACACTATGAACGTTTTTTTCTTTTTTGAATATCTTGTTGTTGGAACGGTGTCTCACCTTCACATTTCTAAAATGGCCCAGTGACGTAACTAGATGGCAATATTTACTAAAAAAATACGGAAGGGAACGAAATTTAGCGACTGTATCTTACTGGATCGCCATTGATCCAGATGGTGGGGTTGAAACTTTTCTTTGTGGCGAATTGATCGGTAGTGGAATTCAGCAGCCTGAATTATTCCATATCTCCCCGTGGTAGTAATATAAAAAAAAAGTTAAAGTCAATTCCTACTTTTATATCCTACTAATATAAGAAAATTTTTCTCCCATAAAAAACTAAAGTTAATTAGATTTTAATTAATGAATGAAAAAACTTTAAGGTTAAGAAAATGTATTTGAACATTTATTTATTTTACTTTATTACAAAAGGTACAGTTACAGACTACAAATTAAAAAAAATATAAGATAAGAAACATGCAAAAGAATTTAAGGTAAATCTGAAGTCCAGTTACAACTATACACAACAATTACGATTAATATTTAACAATAACAATATGAGGGATTTATAATTTCATTCATATATATAATTAGGTAGACAAACACTAAAAGAAGAAACAAAAATTAAGATAAGTATGTAAGATCATAGAGATAAGTTTTAAAAGAATTTAAACTAATATTGAAAATACATGAGTATTAATAAAAAGAATTTTATTAACGATTGAAAATTTGAACTAGATATATAAATAATATATATGGAGAGTGTGAACTAATAGTAGAAATTGAAAAAAAGTATGTTATGTGATGAATCAAGCAGTCGGTAGTGTTGCAGATCGTGACTGGTCCGCATTTTGTTTTGTAAACAAGAGCCGGCGGCGCGCGCGGAACCGCTGCGATTGGCACGACGTCTCGTCCCACATTCGGGGCCATCTTAGGATTAATCTTCCGTGTCTATCGAGTTAGCTTTCTCGACTTTTTGACAACACGAATGTCGCTTGTTCCGCTACCTTATATGGTGTAATAGGACTATTTGGAAGTGAAAACTTCTTTAGCCGCTTTAAGCAAAATTTGAACTGACATGGTCAAAGTTACATCTGTCTCTATGACTATAACATTTTGCGGCCAGCAGTGTCAGAATATTATATGTTTGAAATTTTATTTTTTTTTATTCTACAGTTATTATTTCGGAGTTAAAGTAATTAATTCGTATATTATACACTGCCGCTGCATTTCACAGCCACACAACTCGCCGAAAGGAATCCAGTACGGTGCATTTTTTCGGAAAATTCATTCCACGCACACCTTCTCTATGGAACCAGCTGCCTTCAGTAGTAATACCGAATCGATACTCCTTTAAAAACTTCAAAAAACAAGCCTTCTCATATCTTAAAGGCCGGCAACGCTTTCTTTATGCCTATGGTATTGCAGATGTTTATGGGTGGCGATGATTGCTAATTATCAGGCGACTCGTTTGCCTCTCTATCCCATAAAAATAAAAGTTTTTAGTATTCACCTTTGTCGGCAGTCTTCGTGATAGCCTATTGTTTATTGTGGCACAAACAATATTTTAACGCATATACTACATGACGCATTATGCAGTATGGGCCATTTTATTCGGCTATGCGGCATGGAATTTATTCAATTTTAATATAAAAATAATATAAATAAAGAATACAAAGTTGAGCCAATAGATAAATCCAACCATTTGACCGTTGCGAACAGCTTCCGAAACCAGGAATTGGAAATTACCTATAGGCTCGAATCACACAAAAAATATCTACTTGTTTAATGACTTGTTGAATAATTCAGTCGTGCTAATTAAAGTGAAATAATAAAGAAAAATAATATTGCGTATATTCTTATTGCGGTTTAAGGTTGTTGGTAACATTGTCTACCTTTCGGATTTTGGTTTTGACCGACCGACGTGGCAGCTGATAATCTTTCCGCTATTTCCTCGAAAACTTACTTGGGCGACAGTATACGTGTGTATCAGTCGATTGTATCGCAACGTTCGCCTTGGCCCTTAATTTTGGCCCTCGTCTCACGGAAAACTGGTTCCACTACTGGTTACCTATGTGTCACATAAAAAAATTGCCTTACAATCTACTCATATTATTAAACGTATAAAACGGATGAATACGGATCTCGATGTTAATGTTGAAATGAAAGTTTGATTAAATTTTGTAGAAAATTAAAATTTTAAAAAAATTAAATGTTATTCTGTCTAAATAATATTCGTAACCGTTTCCTTTTAGGTTTTCAGCGATATTTTCGAACAAATACGGTATTGGAACCTTCATGAAACAAGCCTCATTTATTAAGCCTTATCTCATTCTCAAAAGCCGGTAGCGGTTCTGCAATACCTCTGATGTTATGCCTATTTTGTTGTTGATTACTTTCCATCAGGCGACATGCTTGCCTCCCAAACAAGCAAGCGTGTCGCCTGATGGAACCATGAAAAAAATATGAGAAGAAACGACGACAAAAATCTCAATAAACTCAATCCAAAGGAAAGAAATTACATATCAAATTATGTATAATAGTTGCATCAATTACGTCATTGCATTTAGGTATACATTTTAATATCCGACCTCAATAATGCAATTGGCGAACGATTCAATTCCTATACACAATACATTTGCGAACAGTTCCCAACATGCATTCTGCTTATATGTGCAGAGCTGCAATAATTAAGTAGACCGCCGTACTAAAAGGTTGCGCAACAATGAAGTTCGCGTTAGGCGGGCACGCAAGGGCCTCCGATAGAGACGCATCGGAAACTCGGTCGAATGCAGCGTCCGACCGTCCGAGGGCATGGTATTAAATTTAAAACGCTTTCACTTCGCCACTTCACCCGTCCCACCTCCCCCCTCCTGGCTCACCTCCCCACCAGCGCTAACGGCCGGCAAGTTGCAAGCTGCGAACTAGCTCTGATCTGTTCCGAAGATTGCACCCAATGATACTGTCGATTTGATGTTTTGTTTATTGTTCTGACGACATTCACTCTGCAGTTGGTCTATCAAGATCGTTTGTGTGTCAACGACTTTTCCGTCACACTGAAGTTGTATTATAAAACAATTTTACAACTGAATGATACGTTGTACATTTTACTTTTTAAATTTGGTGAGATGTGAAATATAGTAATCTGATATGTGTATATATCTAATATTGTACACTTTTACACAAAATTCTTAATAATCATTTTCAGTCAGCCAACATAATTCCTACGTAAGAAGAAGTGGTGCATATCAATAGGTCAATAGTGGAGAACCCACGAGGTTACAAAGTAAGGCCAATAACTAAATGAGTTTATTTAAAAAAAATCAATGGCAACAAGTTTTTACAATTTATACGGAAACTTAGCCTTAAAAATATTTTTAGTTGTTTTCATACGTCGACGAACGGAGAGCCGTTTTGCTACGATGAATTTGAGAGGAAGGATGGATGAAAAGATGGATGAGTGTGAAGGAAGTAAGGAAGGTGTGTCGGGATCGTAGCGGATGGAGATCTGTGGTCTTTGCTTAACCCTACAGGGAGACAGGCGTGACGATATGTATGTATATGTTTTCATACGTCAACGACGAACAAGCCGCTGGGCCTGAGGATATGGTTTCACGGAATACACGAGATAATAATAGTGTACCCAGTCGTTTTTACATTGTCTATACTATCTCTCCAGTGGCCCTCCAAACTGGTTTCTCGCCCTCAGCACTCGCATGCCGACTAGCTTCTCCCTAGTTTAGGATCCCAGGATGAGAAGTTGCCTTCGTAGCCGTTCCATCGTCATCATCATTATTGTCTTCAGTCTGCAATATGCCGGCCTACTGGTCAGCCATTCGATAAAGTTGTGAAAGTTTGAGCTAATAATGTTAATCCATAAATATAGCAAAAAGATACGTTATTACGTATTCCGGAAACATTATTTTGTTTTAAAAGTTTATAATCACTTTTCGATGCTAATTAATCGGACCTAGGTCTGAGAGCGTCGTTAATGGCTTATTCAAAATTGGGCGAATTCGACGGACAGCTCCCACTATCTGTGTCACAACGTATTACTCTAGAAACAGCTAATTGGCTTCGTTACACGGTCAACTCTTAATTAAAACCGTCCGAATCGTCTCGCTAACGTTCAAGTAGTATCGGTTGTCAGTACTTATTGCGCGCTACTTGACTATTGGTGCATGGAACAACTTTCGTGTCACCGTGGAGGCTGGCCGGTCGAGTTGCTGGGTAAATTCACAAGTGTACTTGTAAACATAACAGTATTATAAACAATTTTGTTCAAAGAAATATTCAAGATGTCAGTTATAATTATCGTTTTCTTCTTTTGTGACGTATTGAATGGCTTGTTCCTTAGTAACTTTAAGCACATAAACTTCATAAATGCAATCAAAACTTAACCCAGTTTTTAATTACTCATCGGTAGTCTTTAAAAGAGATGGTAACCTTGAAAAGCTGGTCATTGTTGGTAATGCCGAAGGGAAGAAAGCGCGATGACAGTCGCCAACAAGATGGTTCGATCAAGTGAAGGAAGCCACATCCTATTGCAAATCTCAGCAGGTGGTGAGAGCTACTTTAGACCGGAACCAATGGAGACATTGTCCGTTTGAGGGGTTCTAGTGACCGCGATTCTCAGTAATGAGGTACCGATAAAAGTAGAAGTCTTCAAATGCGTATAGCTTTGAACGACTGGACGTAGTTCTTTCCCAGGCTGGAGGTATAAACTGATCAGGCCGAG
The DNA here is from genome assembly GCA_031353405.1 of Baronia brevicornis. NCBI lineage: Eukaryota > Metazoa > Arthropoda > Insecta > Lepidoptera > Papilionidae > Baronia > Baronia brevicornis. Next base: position 23,689 of record JASFAT010001702.1, read on the forward strand.
CTTGTGCATGTAGTAATAAATGTGTATAGTAATAAAAATATATTTAATGAGAATAATGGGACGGAAGAAGAAAATAAAGAAATAAGAAAGAAACGATCTTACATCGTGGTTTTGATGCAACATACAGATGAACAAGTGAACCATGTTTGTATGTAGTAGTCAAGAATTCTAGTTATGTTCATAACATTGCTACATCCGTTTTTTTTTGTTTAATATGTTAAGAACAGTTGTGATAAAGTTTGGTTTGTATGCATTCAACACATGTGTCTTGTGTTAAGGCTACATTCTGTATAAAGGGTGCTCGCGGCATTCACGCATTCTACTAAGCCGCTCACAATACAGCCTGTGGAGTGTTTTGTATTCATAAAAGCCTTGCGTGCGCCAGCGGGGACCTGCATTGCGTCGCTGTATTATCTACGCCGCATTCCAAACCACAATCCGTATTTCCAAACATTGCTTTAATAACAACACCATGTAAACTAGGCTTTAATTTACCATATGAACTAATTAACTTAACCATTTGAAAATTGATTAATAATGTTTTGTTGATTGATTAAAGGTCGTTTTCTTATGAGTTTAGGAGTCGATGCTCCTCGATTTACATCTTATCCGTTTAAACTAACTTCTGTGTGAGTGCTAGAGCGTTAAGGATTATATATAAGTAGATTTTTGTTGCCAGAATAATTTAGATGGTGTGTCTGTCTGTATCATGTAAAGTCCGCTCAGGTCAATCTGAAGCATCCGCATTTTTAAATTCGTGCTTATAGCCTTGATGTTATTTCCAAATTAAATTAAAAATATTTATGGGAACACTATGCAAATATGTGTTTTTCAAATCATAACAGCAAGTGGGAGATTCTATTAAGATAAAACCCCACTATGGATATAAATTCTTTAGTTTGGAGTTGGAGAAATAAATTTTCCGTTCTATTTGTGATCTTATTCTCGTCATACTATAGTACTCTTGGCGTTGCAATTATCCATAACCAGTGGTTATTAAGACCATTTATGTGACCTGCTTGCTTGTTTTTTAGGTAAAAAAATTATAATAGAGAGTGATTCATTGCTGCGCTTTAGAATCTTGTTATTTCAAGAAGTCCGCTTGGGTCCTGATTGTCAGCTTACATGTCCAAACCTTGCATCTTTATGTATTGATTCAGCGCAGAGAACTTCTTAAAATATAAATTATAATTTTCAGCCTTCAGTTGAACCGTCTATAAACTACATATAGAACTTAAATTCCTTCCCCACCATCTAGATGAGTGGCGATCTACTACGGTGCACTTCTCCCGAAACTTCTTTCCACGCACCACCGCTCTATGGAACCAGCTACCTTCGGCGGTCTACGACATTGGCTCCTTTTAAAAACAAATCTACCTACCTACAAAGGCCGGCAACACTTCCGTGACTCCTGCGGTGTCACGATTGTCTATGGACGGCGTTGATTGCTTTCCATCAGGCGGCACGCTTGCTTGTTTGCCCTCCTATCCCATATAAATCCCAGCACTTTATATCTATTCTGAATATCTACTTCGGCAATCTACGTCAATAAATATATATGCAACAATTATTATTTTTTTGTCCCGTTGTTAGCTTTATTTGAATATGTTTTTTTCTTTTATACTTATTGCGTTATTTTGAATGTGAAAGGCACATCAGGAGATATTCAATTATTTATATGGCTTCTTTGAAACATATTTGTGTGACGCAATAGTTTTCGACGATCTAGTAAAGAACTGGGGCAAATCCTCAAAAATTGTAGATGTGCGGGCGGCGTGAGTTCGTTGACCGCGGGCGGAGTGCGCCCGCCTGCCAGCCGGTACGTACCGTTAGCCGGGTAGCGCACCTCGGGCCTACCTGCGTACCCTACACCCTTCGCGGGGTGGTAACCACTGCGTCTATAGAGACGCAGTGTGTATAAATGCTCCCGCTGCCTATTGTTGTACTCCTGGCATGTGACGGAGATTAGAAAATATTTTACTTTACTTTTGATGGGTCTACTAATTCTCTTCTTACCCTTGATCTTGAGATTTTGTAATAAATAAACATCGAGACATCTAACGTCTATCTTGTTGTCAAAAATTAGTCTAATTTTCGCGGCATCCATCTTCTTTTAAAAAGCTAAATACAGAAAACAATTGAAAGTCGAACAGTCAAATGTCATATTTTTTAAATTCAGAATGATAAATGGAGTCAGGCGTCACTTTGCAGAAATCTATTACTATATGGACAGTCAGAACTTATATTTAGCTAAGATCCGCGACCAGCAAACAAAAACAGAAAAACAATAATCTGTGTTTTCTACTAGAAGAAGTGGATTTACGGGGAACATCAAATAAATCTTACCGAAAAAACGACCGTCAACAATTCTCCACTTGTCAACCACTATCAATAACACCAAACACACAACACTGCTTTTCCACATTGCACACGACACGTATTTCGCCCCAACACGAGGCATCATCAGGCATAGTGGACTCTACAGAAGAGAACCATTCATTCTTATAGGTTGTCTTCCGTAAAGTTCATTTCGTTAGAGACGGCCGTAAATTTAGAATGTTATAGTTTCTCATACGAAAAAAGTTTCATGATATTTGACACCATGCAGGCTGAATTTTAATTCAAAGATACTAAAACGGCAATTTCATATTTCAACCCCTGGATACATATATATATAATATACACATAAATATATACATATATAAATATTTTATACTGAAAGAAAATGTTCTTTAATTCTTCTCTTAAATACATCCAGTGAGAGGCTATCACGTATAGTATGTGAGAGAGAGTTCCATAAGCGCACTGCGTGTACAGTGAATGAGCCACCGTAACGGCTGGAAGAATGTGGAGGAATACGAAGGAAAAGGGAGGAAGACGTGCGACAGGGCTGATCCCTGGGGACAACAAACTGGAAACGCTCCTGAAGATATTGATTTCTGGAGTTTCAATTTTTTTCTTATTATTATTTATTAATACGAGAAGAACTAACTTGTTGTGAATATCGTTATCGCTCACATAAGCTTATAAGTATAAGAGAAAGGTAGTTATTTCGCCATCAAATAGACAGACACTTTAACTTTATATATTATTATGTATTGCGAATCTGTTGTGAAGCACTTCACTCTGGCTGTATAATTTGCATAAAGTGATACATTTGCTTACACGGCTATAACAAGCCACCGGCGACGCCCTTCGGAGTCCAATTACGGACGCGGGCCTAATGTTATTTCGCAAGCGCTTAGGTGGGTACCAAACGACCACCCGACGTCTGGGGCGGAGCTGGTGAAGCCTTTTACATCTTCGTGCAGTTCAACGCCCCATCGTCCGAACGCTTGATAATTCCACACGATTACGACATCGTAGAAGCGTGCAAAACAATAGAGCTGGGACGCATTGTGAGACAATTCCATGTCGATTAGATATATTGGCTACTGCATTTCTATCACTGACCGCCATAGCTAGGGCGAACGCTAAAGAAAAAAGTTTAAAACCCATTCGCCACCGCAGGCCTCGCTGCGGAGTAGTACCTAAGTGAAAACTTTTTTCTTTATGTTTTTATTAATAGAAAGTATAATGGAATATAAAATGCGTGTGAGCCCATTAAACCTTATTGGTTTATTCTATTACATTATTAATTAAGCGCGTGTGGTTAACATTCGTGGCCAAGACTTTTGTCTCAAAAACGACCGTGTGACATTACTTTTGATTTCATTTTTTTGAAGACTAGTCACCCGTCGTGTACAGGCAACGCTCATACACTGCCCATGGCACTGCGGATGTTTATGGGCGACTCTGATTGCATTCCATTAGGTGACACGCCTGCTCGTTTGCCTTACTATTCCATAAAAAAAAACAACATCCTATCCTTACTTTAATGGTTAGTAGTCCACAACTTTTAAAAGACTTACCATCTGTTCTTAAAAACTACGACATTGGCAATTAATAAAGACATTGCTCATGGAAGGACGGTAACATATTTGCAACGTTTCTGGCGATCAACTGTGCTCACGCTCTCCTGCTTGATTTGCTATAAAAAGAAAATACTTGGGAAATCCCAGAAGCTTTGAGTGTATGCTCAAACAAGGCACTCTCTTGTCCGAATCCATGTTAAAGTAATGGAAACGTTTTTGATGAACTACGATGGAATTCGAGATTTCAATTGTAGTATCGGAAACAAGGCACTTATGTATACAGATATTCAGGTACTTCATTTGTTTTCTGTTAAGTTTAAGTCGCAATTTGAATCTAAAACTCGGCTTCAAAATTAGATAGTCTGATACGTCAGCAAAACGGGCATTATATATATAATGTAACAATGTTTCCCACACCTCTTCTCGCTTCTTTGAATTCCTCACAAAAAGATTGCCTTAATTTTAAAGTTTTACTTGTGGACAATAATTATTCTGTAATTGGTTTTGAAGGTTTAAATAATTTAAAATTAATTTACATACTTAATTTTGCATACAATATTAAAGATACTATAAATATTATTTTCATAGCAACCCTATGTTGTACTTCCCGTTATATTTATTTCCAAGTTGTTTGTTGTAACTAATTCGTGCTGTCAAATATTTTCTATTTTTTTCTTTTATTAAAATTTTGTTTTAAAGAAAAAAATAACAATTCTAGTACTATTATTAGAATTCTTGTTATTTGCTCTTGCCAACATAGTTGGAGAGACTATTGATTCGAGCTCCTTGAGAGGATGAGAGATCAAGCAGCAAATATCTTGAAGACTACCGTCCGATCGGTCGCTCCGGGTATCATTGGATCGATGCGGTGATCGGCAAACTGATTTAAATGAGCTTCCAGCTAGCAACGATTGAGATGCTGTAAAGGGTTGTCAACAGTGGCGAGTTCTCGTATCGGAGGCCAATATACACTGGGTCCTTGGACCGGTTGAATGTCAATCAAAGTGTGTTTTTCCCGAAACTTCATTCCACGCACCATCACTCTATGAAACCTATGAACTACCTTGCCAGCGGTATATTCGAACCGATACGACATTGAAACCATAAAAAAAAACAAGCCTACTCTCTTTCTCTTATCTCAAAGGCCGGCAACGCATTTGCAATTCCTACTAGTATGTTTATGTAGCGGATCATAGACATCCGCAATACTCTAGGGTACATATGTCTATGGTCTGCGTTGATTGCTTTCTATGAGGCGACACGCTTGCTCGTTTTTCATAAAAAAAGCAAGCCATCTGCTGACACTTGTTTGTTTACCCTTTGCAGAAATAAAATGTCTTACTATTCTTTATTTTTTAATTTGAAATGACCAAGTTCATTTGGAAGATATTTTGGACGGTTACGAATAGCGGTGTCGCGGATGCGTGGGCGTCAATTAATGATCGCGCTGACCCAGAGCAATTTGTGAATGAAATAAACAAAGCAAATTGTAGTGTTGCCATTTTATGAACCTTTTATTCTATAAGATTTACGCGTATATGTTAATTTGTAACTTTGGTTACCTTATTTTATCATAGCATCATCAGTTTTCGGTAAGTTTTTGGCCGATTTTCGGTAAGTTTTTGGTTTAAGTTCCAAATAAATCCACTAAACCCAACTAAAAACACACATTATTAATTTTCTGTAATTGTTTTGCTTGTCGCGGATCTTAGCTGGGTGAATTTTTTGACTGTCCATATACATAGCATCATCGTTGGACCACGAATAAATGTTCTAGTACATTGAGATGTATCATTCTTCTGCGTACTACATCGATTTATTTAATCTCCTTCCAGCCGTACAGTTTCACAGATCTTCCTATAATTTTACTATTCCAATATTTTTTAAGAAGGTCAAAGAACTTTTAACTTTACCCTATGATTTAATATTGAATTATTTCTTTAAATGAACTTTGAAAAGCAACACTCGTCTATTTCACAAAACTAAACATCAGCCACATACTTGGTAGATACTCTTCCAATAAAATGATTAATCTCGCTGATAGATTGTGGAGTGATAAAATCCTTAGAATCATCTCGAGAGGTCATTTATACGACCGCATAATAGTGTGACAACGTGAAAAACAAGTTTCATCTTTGATACAGCCTTTTCCTGTCTACGATCGGCGTGCTAGCGAACGTTCGTTCGTCGGGTGGGGCCGGCACTGACCTCCCCGCGGCACGTGCCCGCGCCCGTACCCGCGGTCGCGTCTCCTGCATAACAATTCGTTATACGAGCGTGTGTATACTCCTTACATTATCACTGGCCGATTTCATTGTGATTTTAACTCTGCCGAATTGTCATTTGGCTAAATGAAAATCGCTTCGCTTCTGGATTCATAATACAAGTTGTCTTATTTTCCGACACCTAAACCCATACATAGTACCTACTTTTGGAAAATCTTTTCATCAACCCAAAGGTTGACTGGGAGAAAATGCCTTCCGGCACTAAGCCCGCCTTTGTACTGAAATGTCTACGAAAAGAATTAATAAATAAATATAGTGTTTACGAAAATTTATTTATTAAGTCACCAACAGAGCGAATAACGACATCAATACTAATACATTTTTTTCACGGCCCATATATATACCACTACTGATCAGGCGCCTCCCCGTTTGCGAGGGAATGGACGTTATCACGCTACGCTTGTCCAAGGCGGATTGGCTGGGCGCTCAGGCTGAGGACTAATACTTGGAGGCCATAGATATATTTATCCTGGTTAGGGAATCGGGTTTGTGACATTGAATTCAGCAGCGGTAGTTTCATCACTGAGACAATTACACTAAATACATAGAACAATTAAATATAGTAGTAGTAAAAAATAAAGAAATTAAAAAACATATAAGTAGATTAATTACCGGAACACGCCAAATGTAGGCACCGTTTTAACTACTACAGTGGGGCAGGCAACTTTCTAAAGTTTTTTTTTTTTAATAAATTCTAGAACACTTCAATAATTGTATAAAATATTAAGTCATTTTTAAAAAATATATCCATCGGGTGCAGTATTCGATAAAGCTGTTAAAACTTACAGGCTACCAGCATTAACATCTTCGAATCATAACATTCGATTTTATTATTTGACGTAACAAACATCAGTGACATACCAAATTATGTTTCACTGAAAATCAACGGGACCGAATCTATCGAGATCGCTTTTTGAACTTAATCGGTTCTGAAATTATCGTATTTTATCTATATAATGACACTCATGATAAAGGGTATTTTAGTGTAGAGCTATGAATGTAAAATTATTTATCATTATTAATATAGGTTTGTATAACGTTGGAGAGCGTTTAAGTCCTTTGATGTCACAGTTACGTTGTATCTCAGTCCCTCGGGTCAGAGGTAATTGTTTTATCGCGGTATCGTCGCAGATATCTGCGTGCGCTACGGTGAGGTGGTGTGCTCCCCGTGCGACGCCATCCCTCTCGCACCAGACAATTTCACGGTAAGACCGATAGAGAGAGGATTAAAAGCCGATAACTGTGCACTGGTCGGATGCCGCCCACAAATGACAAGTAACGTGGTAGTTGTCGGAACAACGGATTGCTCCAATGGGTTGTGGGCGAACTAGTAATTGAGCGCGTCTCTTTTTTTAAAAGAAGACTAGCTATGTCTTAATATAACTAAATTTTTTTTAACCATTCCAAGTATTCATTTTTATTTATTTAAAGGAGGTTATTAACTGGGGACCTTAGATAATAAAGCAACAATCGTCCTGTTGGTAAAAAATCGCTACGATATTTTTTTTTTTTTGTTCGAGATGGGCCCTTGAGAGAACTTTGCCACGCGGTATTGCGTCGTTGCTTCATTAAAATATCACAAGGTCTTCCTTCGACTTCTGACTTTGGCGACCTAAATGCCGCATTTACAAAGCGTTCGCTTTCTTAACTAAGAACTTCAGGATAAATAAATACCCTCTGGCCTTTAGGTATTTATTTTGATTCTGTATATTTCTTCTTACATACGTTAGACGTTCGGGGTATGATTTTTCGTGCTGTATCCTTTAGTGAAATAAAAATGTAGATTATTGATGTTGAAAAATAAATATGAAGAGTCTGTTGCGTGTAAAAAGAACTTGCTAAGTAGGAGGTCTGCAAGTTACAGCTTGGGAGAACACTCCTTAATCTTCAAATCCAACTCGAACGATGATAGATGCATCACGACAGCAGGTTAGGGCCTCGTTTATATTCCTATCCACAGTGTTCTAAATCCCCTTGGTGGGGCATAGGGCAAGCACGATTTTTCTTCATTCCATTCTGTCGGAGGTCACGCGGTTTACTTTGCTCCAGTAAAGACCGATTTTCTTCGCTTCAAATATAACTGCGCCGCCATGTTTTTGTTTTGGACGTCCACGTTTCCGTCTTCCCTGCGGGTTCCAGTCGAAGGCTTGCCTGGAGATATGTGTGTCATGGCTTCGGAGTGTACTCTAGCCTCATCCATTTACAGCGGCGAATCTGCAAATCGGATCCTCATTGCTTATTCTCCACAATTCGTCATTGGAGATTATGTTGTCCGAGTTCCACAATAGTTTTTTTCCGGCCAGTGTGTAAGGTGATGAAATCCAGGCTTGAATGGCACGCGCCCGTTGTCGACCTATGAGTAACACGATGTTATCTTGCCCTACATCTGGCAGACGCTCGGTCGCCGCCGCGACGTCGTTGCGTTCGCTCGGGGGTGTGTTCCACGAGGCCATTGTTCACCCGACACCGACAGCTTTGCACGCATCGCCGGATATACTATACTATTCATTGGCATCTAGAAGGTTTATGTATAAGTAGCAAAAGGCGTGAATATTTTACATAGAACTTGCACCTTTCACAGCACAGTGCATATTTATTTATTTAAAACAGTTGATTGGAAGATGTTCATGCTGGTAGCCGATTCTAATTTCGTTATGACGCTACGTTAAACGTGTAGGAAAGGATTGGACGTAAGTACCTATGGTCCCTATTTGTCCCCTAGGCCCTAGGGTCTAGGGACTTGGCATGTGAGAAAATCTCGTATAAGCGGGCGGTGTAGAAATCTTCCCTACTTTAAGTGCTCTCGGCTAATGCCGGGGTGCATGTAAGTGTTGGTGTCGTGGTTGTTTAAAACAGTTATAAAGTAATATTGGTTGAAGTATAGTTGTGTTTCACTAGGCATACATACTTCACATAGAACTTGAATCTTCTACAGCACATGTAGTACTTCCACAAACTATTTTCCCCGGTAGTTACTTGCCAGGGTGATCAGCCTATTTTATTACCAAAATATGGCTCTAGGACATTTAAAACTGAATACTAACATATTTTCATGTATTATAAATTTTAACAGTTGCCTTAAGCTAAATATCTCTTTTTCAAACTATAATTTTAGCTTTCCGTTTCTTTTTTGATAGGTCAATAAGAAGTTTAATGTCTCATCTAAATCATACAGTTTCATAACACGATCACATCACTGACGCGGTGCGTGACACGAAGACACCGTGTGTCGCCGTGCACTTCCGCGAACCTCATCATTATTATGGATTGCGCGTTTTATATTACCCACTTTAAGGAGTACACGTCGTTGTCGCGCATGCGACAATCGCCTCTACACGATCGCGACATAGATTGTAGCGGCATAAACATTTTTTGAGAGTTGCGACGTTTCGTTATTGTTACTAGGCGTCGAGTTGAGCGGTAAACGAGTAAGTAAATCTGTGATCAAGATAGCGCATGTAAGTAACATTTGTAATTTTTCCATTTCAATACGAGCGAGCAAGCGGGATACAGTTATCTATCTTTTTATTATATATAAAAATTAATGTTTGTGTGTTCCTTTGATACAAATTCGTATAATTATTATTGGCACTTGCGTGCAGGTTTCTGACGTAGTACCATCAACGCCAACATCCACTAGCACAACTATTATATGTAGAAATGAATTTGTGTGTGTTCGTTCCCTAAACGAGCGCGCATCCTTCACTCAATTGCAATAACAATTCCTATAGTTATTATTGGCATTTGCGTGCAATTTTCTGACGTAGTACCATTAACGCCTACGCACGCCAACGCAACTATTATATGTAGAAATTAATGTTTGTGTGTTCTTTCCCTAAACGTTCGCACATCTTTCACTCAATTGCGATAAAAATGCGTATAGTTATTATTGGCACTTGCGTGCAGGTTTCTAACGTTGGACGTATTAACGCGTACACCCACTAACCCAACTATTATATGGAGAAATGAATGTTTGTGTGTTTGTTCCCGAAACTTTCGCACACCGTTCAACCGATAGTGATGAAAATTCATATAGTTATTATTGGCACTTGCGTGCAGGTTTCTGACGTAGTACCATTAACGCCAACACCCACTAATACAACCACCTACACGCAATTAACACATGGTTGTTATAATGATTGTTTTCTATAGCGAAACGGTTGCTAATTTAATTATTTTAAATTATTAATATAATTAAAAATAATTAAATTATTACAATGCCTGGTGCACCAGCATAGCCTGTTAATGGATATCACTATTTCCGAAGCGTTGTGAAACCTGTCGGTGTGTATACTTTGCGACATGCGCTCGGTGCGTTGCATTTCGTTGAACTCTATTGTTCACGAGTGAAGGAACTCGCGCTATCTGTCAGCTGGCAAAACGCGTTGCGCTGTAACGCGGACTACTGTGGACTTTTATTGATACTGATCGAAGCAGGTTCTTGAATTAACTGTTTTCAAATTAAGGAGAACGATAGTCAAGTTTTGGGTAGTCTTTTTTTTTTAATAATAATAATAATAATCTTTATTTTAGACAATTTTTTTTGGTTCATACATTTTACGTTTTAACATTTTTACATTTGTGTTAGTAATTATGTACACCTTAAAAATTATGTTAATAAATCATTTACAGTAAAGCCGATTTAGCTGTTTCATAAGGCGCGAGTTGAATATATCGACAACGGTTTTCATTATAGAGTTGGAGCTATCCCGCACTCTGTGCAGCAACGAGGCTGTTCGTTTTCGCAAAATGGCCCAAAAGCCATCGGTGCGGGCTTTAACGGACATACCCGATGCACTGCAGAAACGGGGCAGCTCCAACAATATTCTGAAACCGTTGTTATATTGGACCCGCAAGGCGTTAATGATTCGCTGCGTATAAACATACCACAAGCTGCACGTGTAGAAGACTTGGCAGTACGCTTGAAACAAAGTTATTTTAGCTTTAGCTGCAACGAATTTTAAATAATTATTAAAATAAATTTAAATAATTATTTAAAATGCATTATAATAATTATTTAAAGTTGCCGTTTTTGTGGCCATCACGACTAACTCGTGTTTGTGGCCCCCATGAGAAAAAGGTTGAGTACCACTAGGTATATATAACCACGTCGGGAACCACGCAACATAAGTAACTAAGTATTGCTTAGCCCTGAATACGATAAAGCTGTTAAAGCCAATAGGCTACCAGCATTAACATCTTCGAATCCAAATCCAAAAAGTAACTAAGTTATGCAATAATTATTAAAATAATATCCTTCTCAGTCGTACACTACCGGCGCAAAGGTTGTGGTGATGGATCATCTAATAAGGTGGTAACGGCTTTAGCAAGGCTTCTATACGAAAACAAATATATTTAACGAATAATAAAATGTGAAATTTTTACGTTTCAGTTCAGTAAAGTGACATTACTGTGTGGACAGCCAATATGCTTTACGTCATAATCTTCGTTTACATTGTTGTTTTTAGAAAATTCTATCAGTTTGATAGAGTAACTATTACTTCGTGTCGTGAACTTTGTGTCGTTGGTAGATGATAAAAATTGACTTTTTTTTAATGGAGATTTTTTGTATGAGATAGGAAGGCAAACGAGCAGGCGTGTCACCTGATGAAAATAATCAACGCCGTCCATAGACATCCGCTATTAATCTTAAACGAGTTTGTTCATCGAGCGTGTTCCAATTGCTTCACTGGGTACTACGCGTTACCATCTTTGTATTACGGTCGAAGAATCTTAAAACGTTTTCACTGCGCAAATAAATATGTCGCGGAGGGCGCCGTTGTTTACAAACATGGACTTGTGATGCTTGCGCTAGTGCGATGGATTTGGAGCCAGCGTCCACTGACGGAACTGAAATATCCGATAATTGTCTCAGCCGAGGTCCCAATCTCCCCCGAGACCTCTTCTAGTAGGGGAAGAAAAAGTGATAGGAGGCGAAGGGGGAATTACATAAACGGAATAAAGTTGGGTGGTAGCACAAAAATAATGTTTTCGCTTACCGCCGATTTTCTGGGAGAGGTGGATATGATACTATCTCTATATACGCAACTAGACGCAAATAAACCACTAAAAATAATAAATAGCAATAATATATTAATACAAAAAATAGTATAAGTTAACGTAGGGATATTTGTGTTAGTACTGAATAATTATGTCAGTGTATCCGATCGATATATTGTTACGTGTCGTTCGTGATTTCACAAACAGCCCCCAAGAGTGCACCGCGTGACGTCACAGCACAAAAATGCAGTAGCGAAGTGCACGGCCGGGGGCGGCGCACGCGCAACGCGCCGTCACACCGCGATTGTTTACCCCGCTATAACGTAACCGCGCGACGTTGCCGCACCGCGCTCGCCTCCTCTCACTTTCGCGATCGTCCGACCCGTTCGCGCGCCGTACACTCGTCCCGCTCTCGTCTAGCGGTGTTCGAATTTTTTTGGTCTTGAGTTTTTTCCGTTCCCGGTTATGCTCGCCTCTGTTGCTCACTGTGTACTATTGTTTACGATCAAACTGTTAATTGCACTTAATTTTTGTTCGGTGATGCAGTGATTTTACGCGGCGCATACATTGTATTAAATACATACACGTTAATGTTTTAGTATTACAGATTAGTGTCAATGTATGCAACACACTTTCGAAATGGCCTCAATTTGCTTTTTTAAATTACAAATCATCTTTCATGTCTTGATAACGGGGCACTCGTTTAGATTTTGATTTTTCATTTCGTATATCTAATAGGTAAATCTAATAGGTAGGTCTAATTAACCAGAATTCGTAATTATATTCAGTAGATATATATAGAACTTCGTATTAAAAAAACTTCAATGTTCAATAGAATAAAGAAAGTGGAAATCAGATTAAAATAAAAAACAAGAAAAACATATTCGACTCAAAAAACCGAAATCGCTGTAAATGACAGATAATAAGAAAAAATACTGTGTCAAATGGTCTAAGTCTCACAACCCTACGATCAATATCTTATAATATAATATAACTAGCCATTTTTGAGTAATTTAAAAAAAAATAATTTTTTGGCTCTGGTGGTAAATATTCATTTTGTGGCTTACTACATTTTCGCTTTTTCCGTCGATTATGTTACATGCATAAAATATGAACGATGGCAATATAATGTCTATAATTTAGATAAATACATATATTATTTATTGTACACCAAAAACAAAGTTATTCCATTATTGATTGTAATATTTATATACAAATGGCGGTCTTATTGCTAATAGCAATTTCTTCCAGACAACCGTTGGATGGACACAGTGTTAAAAAGATAATTTGATGTAGTTTGGTCATACATTATCGTTGTGATGATAAAAAACAAAGAAAAAAGATATATAAAAGTAAATATAAGTTAATCGTAAATAATAAACGAGTAAATAAAAAGATACATAGATATTTATAAAGATAGTGATTTTTGACAAACTTTTTGACAATTCGGAGGAGTAACTTAGCTTGTCTCACCTCCATCGGCAACAAATTCCATGACCGAACGAACAGCTTGTACTGTGAAAGATTGGTCAAAGAAGTTGAAATGATGAGCGCTTGCTTTTTTAATATTAAGTTTTCAGATGTTCTCAAACACTTCAAATGTGAGTCATTGAGAAATACAAAGCGATTCTTGAGATGACATGAGTTAAATAAATATAATATATTATTCTGCATTTGCCTAGCAACAGCTCAAAGGTTCCGTCTAAGCCGCGTTCCGGGATCTTCCTAGAAAAGCCCGGCTTACCGCGGTCATCCGTCGCTATGCAGGCGTTATCTCACGCGCGCCCATCTGTCGCCCCGTATGAATTTTAAATTCAAATAGCGCTAGCTGAAGTGCTTACCAACGAACCTTGTGCACGCCGAGCTTAGCTTGAACGGAACGGACCGTTTTAAGGTTTGTTCAAACAGGGGATGGTACGGCGACGGCGACGCGACGCTAACGGGACGTGAACAGGTTTTTTATGGGATTTTTTATAGGAAGGCAAACGAGTAGGGGTGTCACATGATGAAAAGCAATCAACGCTGCACGTAGACATCCGCAGTGCCTTAGGCGGTGCGACAGCGTTGCCGGCCATTAAGGGAAGTGTCATTATGTGAGGGGGAGGGGCTTGGGCCTCGGAACTCAACCGCTCACCGGACGAAGCCCGGTAGGTAAGCTAAGAACCACTCAGACGCCGGTTTTCTGCGGGAGTGTTGTACTTCCCCGGGCGAGCTGGTCCATTCATGCTACAGACAAATAATATCCCATGTACATCTTGATAAAGTATTCGTCTGCAGTGTGGCATTAGTTTAATATACAAAATTCCAGATATAGCCGTTGCACTCAACGCTCCTCTTATATAGGTCCTTTCGATTCGCTCTGTTTGACAATTTCTATATTAACTAATGCATTTTAACTGCTCACGTCCCATCAGCGTTGGTCACCGTCGCCGGCCCTACCGTTCTTTGACCAAATCCTTACGTTAGTGTAGAAACGGGACAACTTCTCTTGGGTATTTCGGAAATTAATTTCAACAAATCGTCGAAAAGGTAGTAAACCGCAAGATGAAAACTAACTACCGTAACCAAAAAAAATTGAAGATTTCTCAAAAAATTGTATCTGTCACTCAAAAACAGTCGGCATCAACGCTATACAAAATTTTCAATTGCTCGTAGAGCTCTGAGAATCAGACCATCCAAAGCATTATATTTTTTCTGCTCTCAATATGTAATCATTTTTTTGTGACATCCGTGTCAAATTTAGAAATAAATATGAATAATATTATGCTACTTATATTGGCCACGAAAACAGTTGTACCATACCTAAATAAAACAACTCTGAACATACCTTAAAGCGCGGGCAACGCTTCCTTGATACCCATAGTCTTGCGGATGTCTATGGCCGCGTTATATACTATATCAGGTGGCGATTAAAGTTGCCGTTTGGTGTCATCTTGGTCATCGACTGTATTTTTTAACTTACCTCTGAGATACCACCGGTCTAGACATACAGATTAGGTGTCAAGATGAGGTCGCAGTGCTCACGATCTCAAGTAGACGTGTGTTAGTATCGTGAACGGTGGCGTGTGTTCATGTCACACAATAGAAAGTGAAGCGGGCCGCGGTGCGCGAGCGGCTGCCGCATGGGCCGTTAGAAAGCGACCGAAACTGCTCCGACCGAGTCGCTTGGAGCGACGCATTCCTTCACACGCACGCGGCTGAGCTGAATGCCGGATCCTGAGCTGACAGCTCCCTTGCTCGTACGCCATGTTTATTTTAATAATGACAGTTATGAGGTAAAATTATATGGAGCATAGTATCTCTCAATAGGCAAGACCGTGCTGGACATACCGACTTAGTCATTTTTCTGATTTGGTTATACGTACATATGTTCTTCTTCTTCTAAGAGTGTTTCCTTCACTAGCAAAGGTTGACAGCCAATTCAGCACAATTAACACAAACATATATAAGTACATATATATAAATAAATATTCTGTTAAATAGTGTTCTCTGGTATCTATTACACAAGTATGCTAATGGATATGGAGAGCCGTTTTGCTGCGATGAATGGTAGCGGAAGGAGCCCTGTGATCTCTGCCAACCCCTGCGGAGGGTAGGCGTGAATATATATATATATATATATATATATAAAAAAGAATATTTATTGTTTACTGACGAGTTTACACTTTCGTTTCACTGCCTGCCGAACTCGGGCGAGCCCTGTACTACGCAGACAGTTCCCTTCTATGACACATTTATGAATTACATATATTATTTACTTGCTATTCTTAATATAACTTCGTAGTATGCTAATTTCTCTCATACTCGTATTACAAAGTCCAGCAACGATTCGATAATGTCTGTGACTTTGAGTCAAAATGTGTGTGGAATATAGATTATATTCTATCCTATAGTGTTGCAGATGTCTATGGCCGAAGTTGCATGTTCTCTGCTCGTTTGCCTTCTTGTGCCATAAGAATAAAAACTAGCTGTCCGACCCATCTATGACATTAAGTGCTTACCACTTATCTATCTAGCAATTCCGTAACATCGTTTTCGTTCTACCACTTTCATGGTGCTAGAGCTATACCATGAATGGGGACGTACCAAACTCGTTCAGAATATCGGCGTTTAAAGTTTCTGACACTCATTTTGTTCTCAAATCCTCAGATGTAATATACTCGTATTATATAGAAGACAACCGTTGAGATATAATACAAAATTTTTGTACAAAGTGATGTTGTGTGTGCGTGTATGTGTTTTCTTCGAATCTAAGCATGGCTCCTTAATTGAATAATGGATTTCCGAAAAGGAACGACTAACTTCATTAATCATCAGATATACATTATATGTAAATTTATGTTTTTAATTTACCCAACATTCAAAATTATTGGTTTTATAAGTGGCAATAATAAATTCATTCGTAATGTCTGCATGGTAAAGTGTCAAATGTCGGATGTCGGCGTGAAGCCATATTTTACACACAAATCAAATTGGTGAATAAATCATATAGAATTAAAAAATAAACGTGTCGATCATAAACGGCAAGCAATGTTGGTGAAAACGAAAGGGAATCATTAAAAAGTTATATCGTTGATATCTATAACGAAGTGTTTAGTGTGTCTGTATTCACCGAGCGCTAAATACGGCCCATTACGACCAATAACCCCCCCGTTTTAACAATAAACTCGTTTGGAATTAAACCCGTCCCCCTTATCGCGTCGGGTCGATGCGGCCCCACGCGCGGCGCGTCTGCCAGGTGTGTGTGGAAAGGACCCTCTTCCTTCGCAGATGGCAACGTCGTGGCAACAAGTCCAATGACCCTGTTGTAGCCTATATGGGCTATTAAATATCCAGAGGCCACGCCTCACTCACATGACACAATGTGACTTACACTTTCAATCTTTAAGTCGAATGCTCGTCAGGCAAAATAAGTTTGCACTAGCAATTACTCTTACCTGGTATTCAAATAACTAAATCTGGATAAAAGGGGTCTATAATTATGTCTATAACATATTAAGTTTTCTTAGATATTTACAAAATATTAAATATACACACATAAAGTGTTTTGATTTTAAAACATATGTTCATACATAAAGTCACGCAAGGCTGATAATCTAGGTGTAAGTTTTTGCGTAAAGTAAACCATCAGATAACGGCAACCCTTGTTCGATAATTTTAGTTATAGTTAAAAGCGTCAAATTCAAAGCACAGTTCCTAATTTATTAGGATATTATCGCAATATTTAAAAAAGGAACTTTTATTTCAAATAAGTAGCATAAAACACTTTCCACGTTAGTGAAAGCCTATAATTTTAGTCATCATCATCCGACGCCTACGCGACTGAGCATAGAGACTGAACATAGATCTCACTCAAGAGCCCTATCCCAATCTTCTACTTCACACACACACGCAGTTTCTGCCAGTCGCCCTGCACAGATCTTACCATTATGATACTAGCTGTTACTTTAGTCGTTTAAATTTAACTTAAATTTTCACCAGTGAATTGGAGAAATCCGCACGAACTTTTAACATTTTCCAAGTCTGATTGTTGTAATAAAAGTTTCCAAAGAGGACCGACCGCGTGTATATCGGAGCAGATGATCCAGACGGGACGTTAGGTTTTCGACCTCGTGTTAGCATTTGCATATTGAAGGTCGTCAGGTGCACCTGCGTTCCGTCTATCCTCTATGTCTGTTTCGGCTGGAAAACGCAACACGCGAGTAACAGCTGCAAAAATGTACTATTTTTACACTCAACCTCTCAATGGACTGTGTAAACGTAGTCTACTGATATAAACAATTTAAACGACTCGTATAATTGAATCAAAATAATTTTAGACAGATTGTTTTGGGTTTATTTTTGGTTTAACTTTATCCTTAACTTTTGATTACTATCACTTTCCATGGTCAATTGGATTACTAAAGTATGGATTGTCTTTAAGAACTGAGCTGAACAATTTAATTTAATTATATATAGACCTTGTACTTTTCATCAACCCAAAGGGTTCACTTATCTGTTATAATGCCTTCCGACATTAAGTCCAAATGTACCAAAAATGTACATTTTTTTTCTGCAGCCCATATGTGTCCCAATGCTGAGCACGGGCCTCTCCATTTCAGGAGGAACGAACAATAACCCACCACGCTTGTCCAATACGACTTGGCGGGGTTACCAGACTCGGAATAACTATCTGTAGGCCGTACATATATTTATTCCGATGCGGAGATCGAACTCGCGACCATTGATTCCGTGGGCGTGGGGCCCCGCCACTGAGCCAATTGGTCGTCAAAAATGTACATTAAGAATAAATAAATAAATAAATAAACAACGATAGAGCTCGCGTAATACCACGAATGTGGTTCACACAGAGAAAAAATAATTTACTACTGGCATAAATGCATATCGATTAGAGTATATCGGTTCGAAAGTTAAAAATAAGGATACCGAATCTGGAACAATGAGGCTCTATTGCATTACAAATGTTACCTCCGCCATTTTACCGGATTTGTGTTGCAAAAGTTCTCGGCAAAGGATTTCGCAAATCCTCGGCCGTAATGCCCCGCCGCGAGAAAGCGCCCCCTTTTTCCACGGCAACTTCCTGGTGCCGCGTCTGCCCTCTGCTTTAGCACCTTTGTATCTGGAATGTTGCCAAATACATTTTTAGAATAATCGCGAGGTCTTACAGAGATTTGATGTTTGAAACGAAATCCTTTATTTGCTTGAGCATAAATGTCCAATTGTTTTGTGATGAAACGCTTTTTTAATGATTTGTTTGAAAGCTCCTAGCAAATATAAAGGGGCGACCTGCACAGAGTGGCTGGCCGAAACTGGATGCGTGTAGCCGAAGATCGGGCTATATGGCACGTTTTGGGGAAATTCTATATTTGGGCGTGGAATGCCACAACTCAAATATTAGGATGGGGGAAAACGGTTTATTAAGCGAGCATAGCGCGAATATATTCATTTTGGTAGACATATCGATATACATAACATAAATACAGTTCAGAAATGCGTTTTAAAATAAATGCAAAACAATCTAATTATTCTCTGTAACCGATGTGATATATTTCTTCAAAATCAAAATCAATGCGAATTATTTTTATGAAACATTCGAATGTTTTTGATATTCTTATCCAAGTTATCACATTATTTAATGTTCTCCTTCATTAATTATTTAGTTATTATCGGACGCGAACAATGATCGGTACGATAAAATACATCGATAATGTGATATCAGTCTCCTTGTAGATTGTATTTTTGTTATGAATTGTTGTCATTATTGGAGTAGAAGATACACATAAAAATGTTATCTGTTAAAATACTTAAATACGAAAATATACATTAAGTATTATCTTAACTCATCTCGTAGAGAAAACGAAATATTAAATAATAACAATGTCAGAAAATATGATTTATTTTTAATCATTGAAATAGCTAAGTTAAGTATGCTAGACCGTTGGACATGTAACTTTGCGAATCATTTTATATCGGGATTCAGTATGTGACGATTTTCTAATCATTTGTTTTTGTGAGATAGGACGGCAAACGAGCAGGCGTGTCACCTGATGAAAAGCAACCAATGCCGCCCATTAACATAAGTGTCATTATTTGAGGGTTGGGCCTCCGGAACTCGACCGTTCAACGGACGAAGCGCGATAGCTAAGCTTCTACTCAGACGGGGATTTTCTGCGCGAGTGTGGTACTTCCCCGGGCGAGCCGGCCCATTCATGCTACAGACAAATAACATGCCATTCTTGATTAAGTATTCGTCTGCAGGGTGGCTCTACCACTGCATGTAATTATAAAATTCACATGTAGCGTGTATGTACTTTGTGATACAAAAAAAAACTATTTGTAATAAGACAATGAGAATAATTGATAATTGACTGTTTGTTCTGATCACCCTTCTTCTGCAAGTCGTGTCTGATGTTGGGAAATTTTAACAAACAAACGAATTTTAATTCACAACATAATTTAATTATTCTTTCATTATTTTATTTTTTGTTACATCTCGTATCAAAATTGTATTTCGTATCAGTCATTATGATAATTTAGATTTTTTTTTTTGGTATTAACAAATTAAATAACTTACTTTATTGCAAACTTTGGCTGGATAGTGGTATTCAGGCTTAACACGATTGTTTTGATGTCTGACAAAGAACGCCTTTACGACTTTGTGCTGATTTTAATTTGTCTTTTCAGACGGAGCTGTATGGCATAAAATGGCGTAAGCTTGTGTGGGATCGGGAGTACGGCGGCGGCGGGGGCTGTGGCGGGGGTGAGGGTGAGGAAGGCGCGGCGCCGCTGGCGGATCCCGTGATCAGCAGCTACGCACGCTGCCTGGCGGGCGACATCCTATGCGTATGGCGCCGCGTGCCCACCCAGCATTCGGATCAATACGACACGCCGCCGCCGCTCTCCCTCCGCGCCGCCAAGGAGCTCTGGATCTTCTGGTACGGCGAGGAGCCCGACCTGAACGGTCTCGTCGCGCAGGAACTCATGCGCAGCCGTAAGTACCACTTCACTTTACTGAGTTATAATGTGGACAATCAGAATTTTTACTTAGTTAAGATCCGCGGCAAACAAACAAAAACAAATAAATAATAACGTGTTTTAGTGAAAGAAGTAGATTTACCTGAAACATAAGATAAAAAAAAATATTTAGATTTATACCGAGAAACGGCCGTCGGCAACTGTCCTTTTCCGAACCACTGTCAACACGACACGTGTTTCGCCTCAACACGAGGCATCATCATGTATAGTAGACTACGGAAGACAACCGAAAAGAGAAAGTAAGGCATGACTCCATTAATTACCTTACTACATTATTTTTATACATCGTTAGCACTATTGTACTGCTAGTTAGTAAGTGTAAAGGTTGTGTATTGGAACAGGTTTTAGAAGGTAACGATATAAAACTATTATTTCTAAACCGTAAGTAGTTCCTGTTCCAACATTTCCTTAAACTAATCACCATCATCATCAAGACATTACAGCCGCGGGTGGACATTAGCCTGGTCCGTTAAATTTTTCCAGTCGGATCTTCGTTTAGCTTTTTACCTCCAGCCCCCCCTCACACCAACTGCCTTTAAGTCTTCCTCGACTCCATTTAGCCATCTGAGCTTAGGCCTTCTGCGGCTTCTCTAAGACCATGTGGTTTATCGTCGAGTAGACGTTTGGGTACTTGAGCCTCGTCCATCCGTACCACATGCCCAGCCCAACGAAGGCGTCCGATCTTAATGGTTTTGATGACGTTCAGCTCATTGTACAGCTCATATAGCTTAGCGTGGTTGTGAAGTGCACGCCATCGCTCATTTTCTAACACAGGACCAAACATACGCCTTAAGGCGTATCTCTTAAACTAACTGAAATACAAATACAGATTATCACTTTTATTTGACATTTGTTTTGAATATAATGTACTGTAGTTACAATAGACATGGCCATATTATATAGCTTTAATACATGCTGATCCATGTACTTGCTCGCTTTTAGCTCAATAGCTCAACTTAACAGCTCGTTACTAACACCCGGCGTCGGTAACGATTAAGCGAAAGATTAAGATAGCGCCTAGTCATCGGAGACTGGGGAACTGGGAAAATTGAGAGAGCGGTAATTTGTGTAATGAACGAGGCTTGTGACTGTTACAGCATTTCGCGTTTATCACCGTTTTTGGCAGACTTTTCTTCACGGACACATTTGTTGTAGATTTTAAACTCAGGATTGTCTCATATATGATAAGAGTGATTTTTATTTATGAGACGACCCTGAGCTTTTCGGCTCCCCTCCGCGTCGCCACTTATTTACGCTTTTTCGACTATATATATATATATATATATGGAACTATATATCTATCATAGATATATATATATGTGTATATATATATATATGCATATATATATATATATATATATATATCATACGGATATCTTTATATATATATATGTTGTCGCGTGAACGTTAATTGGAATAATTTCCGCAGATTCGTATATTTTCTAAGAAAAATTGAATATTTAGATATATACTTAAACAAAAATTTTAGAAGCCCGTTGAGATAATGTGAGAAATAAGCGTGTGAACTTTAAAAATGGGGTTCGAAAATTTCAATGAATATTTTGACATAACAGAAAGACACTTCGTTGTGTATACATACATAAAGTATAACACCTGTTACTCGTACGATATCTGCTATTATCTCGGGACAGTTTCTTTGCTTTATCCACACTCATTACTTTATAAAAGCTCACCGGTTAAAGGTACTTTTGGCCTGGCCTTTATTAAGTTCAGCAAGTTGGTCAAGGTATACCCGTCATCCACATCCGCAACGTAAATATGTTTTATCAGTCATCTTTCATCCATCCTCTCTTATATGCCCAAACCATCTAAGCGTCACTTTCTCAATTTTTGTCACGACAGCTTCTTTTACTCCTCATCGCTCTCTTGTAACTTATTTCTTTATTCTATCATTCACAGTTACCCCATCTATTATTATTATTATTTGATATATAAACAAATCGTATATGAAATGATAGCTTTACAACTTCATCATCATCATCAGCAGCCTGCGGCAGTCCACTGCTGGACATAGGCCTCCCCCATGGAGCGCCACCTAGCCCGATCTTCTGCTACACGCATCCAGTTTCTGCCAGCCGCCCTGCGCAGATCGTCGCACCCTCTAAGCCGGGGGGCGTCCCACACTACGTTTACCGAGACGCGGTCTCCACTCCAGCACTCGTCTGCTCCAACGATCGTCGGCTCTCCGACAGACGTGACCAGCCCATTGCCACTTAAGTTTGCTAATTCGAAAGGCTATGTCGGTGACTTTAGTTCTCTGGCGGATATGTTCATTCCGAATCATATCTGCCAGAGAAACTCGGAGCATAGCTCTCTCCATAGCTCTCCGAGCGAATCTGAGCTTATGAAGCAGATGGACTGTCAGCGTCCACGTTTCGGCGCCGTAGGAGAGTATGCTTTACAACTTATTTATTTATAATATTAAATGCAGTGTTTTAGTTTACTAAGGTGAGGGTGTTTGTTTCCAACTGTGTAGATGGTGGTTTGGCACCAAACTTCGCTTATCCGACGGCAGTTGGCAACCGATCTCCCACACAGGTGATGTTTGACACTGGCTGATAAACGTGTAGCCCCACAGTCCACTTGTTTCTCACACAGCAGAAATAGTAAATGCTTATTCGTCTATTATATACAGCAACAGTCGGATGAACTATTTGAAAAGATTGAAGCGCACTAGTATATCCTCCTTATCCTTGAACAGTGTGCGCTCAAAAGCTTTAATATATACCTGGCAGATGTTCACACAAGTTTCAAAGGCGGCAAACATAGCTCAGGCGAAGGCTTTGAAAGAGCGATCCCGCGCGGAATCCAACAGGTGGCCGACTCGTTTATCGTTCGCGCCGCGTACGTACGTACGTGCACGTTTATACGTACCGCCCACTGTTGCACTCGAAACTCTTGATTGAAATTATATATTTATCGAATGCGCGATTATTGTAGGTAGTCCTATATGTAAATTCACTTTTATTTATGAAAATTCGTGGTAGATCCATTGATTAAATCCTATTTAAGTCAATCATATACAGTCAACTCTCATTTATCCGAATTGTGTTTATCCGAAATCCGCTTTATCCGAACTAATTTCTTCTTTGGTTTCACTACTTTATAAAAATATACGTAAAATACTAAAGTCTAACTTCTTAGGTGTTAAACAGCCCAACGTATGCCTACCTACCCCACCCCCATATTCACCACCATATCGATAGCATTCCACGTACGCGCTTTTTACGATCACATATTGCGGTATTGACGCAATTCGGAATCACGCTGGAAAACTTGGAAAAGTTTACTGTTCATACTTTATGTAAACTTCGAAAATTTCAAATTTGGATAAACTTTGGCTAAAAAACCAGGAGGGTTGGGCCTCCGGAACTCAACCGTTCACCGAACGAAGCGCGGTAGGTAAGCTACCATTCAGACGTCGGTTTTCTGCGGGAGTGTGGTACTTCCCCGGGCGAACCGGCCCATCCATGCTACAGACAAATAATATGCCATTCTTGACAAAGTATTCGTCTGCAGCGTGGCTCTACCACTACTAAGTTTCTAATTTATTCATCGACTGTGTAATTTAAAATATAATGAAAAACAGTTTTAAATATAGACAACATTTCACACGCGCGTAATTAACGCGTATTCTGTTGTACATGCGCAACTTGCATGCTGATTGTCCATTAACCGTGCGGTTATTACATTTCGGTAACTGCGCGCACAATTCGCCGGTTAACTAACTAATCATTAGAAATTTGACAAACGACACGTTGAGCAATACACGCTTACGATTTTATTGGTCCATCACACGGAATGTTGACGAACGCCTTCTGAAATAATACAATATATTTTTACTTGGGATGCCCTGGGGTGAGGGGGGAGATTGTTGGGTAATCTCGGATTCCCGAACTAGCGGAGTAACTAGCTAGGGCGTCAACAGATCAAAACTTCATTGCGGCAGTTGTTCAAGCGTCCTGAGAGTTGTGAAGCGTCTGTGCTATTCACATGGCATATAGCAATTTCTGCGAACACGTCATCTATGAATTCCGCGTGGTTTGGCTTCAAAATAAAAAATACGGTTTCCAACTACCTTTTCTATGATGGATAAGTATCCATGTAAGCGAACCGATATGGATACTTCTCCGTTGCAGGATAGGCGGAAAGATTATATTAACTTTTAGCAATAGAGACTTTTCTCGCCAACTTACATCAACAACTTGTTGTGTTTTTATTACATGTTATTATCGGTTATATTGTTCATTGTGGTGGCGTATTATGAAATATAGTTCGACTAAGGTGTATAAGTATAGTGATATGAAATAAATGCGTGTATTGTGGCCTTTTAATGTGACTGGTAAAGACCATAGAACTTTTTGGTACAATAGCCACCATTTTATCAAGACGTAACATAAAAAGCTGACATTACAAGATACTTGATATCATTACGTTTTATTTAACACTGGCATAATATTTAAACCCTGCCAATCCGCATTGGACAAGCGTGGTGGGTTAACGTCCGTTCCTCCAGAAATGGAGAGGCCCGTGCTCAGCAGTGGGACATATATGGGATGTTAAAAAAAAAATATTTAAAACTAATTTCCGTCAAAAAAGAAACCACACTGGGACCATTCGGAACTTTTTGTCAAGACTACCATAGTCAACTAGCGAGCCTATGACACAACGTATCGCTATGACTCATTCATTGTTATCAAATGTTATTCGTCGTATAAAAGAATTTTCCTCGTTGCGTTTGTGTTTATTTTAATGTGACCGGTGTTTCGACGGAGCACTCCGCCTTGCAAGTTCACGCGAGCGCCGCTCAAACCCGACAACTCTCAAAATAGAGCGTGACATAAATCTACTTAAACGGACGTATTTTGGTCGTCGTCCATTGTCTCGGAACGAAAAACACCGGCTTCTTGGTGAAGTCAAGTTCCCCATGATCAACATCTCTCTCTCCCGATGCTTACCGAAGATTTATCAAAAAAAATATTGCATATTCGGATCAGAAAAAAATACTACGTCGAATGGTCTGATTCTCTCGGTTCTGTAAACAATAGAAAATTTTGTACAGCGTTACATCTGACTGTTTTTGAGTGATTAGATGCAATTTCGGAAATTTTAAATTTTCTTGGCTCTGGCAGCAAGTTTTCATTTTGCGGTTTACTACGTTTTCGCTTTTTTTGCGTCGTTCATATTGTGAAAAAGGTTACGGATCCGTACTATGCGGTTATTTTCGTTTGTCGCTGATAATTTACTACTTTATTTTTACACAACCTTTCGAACCAAAGATTTAGCTTTTTAATGTTTTATTAATGTTTCTTTTTATCATAATAACGTATTTACTGCTGGATATTATAAAATAGAAAATAAAATTATGCACTTTTGTGTTTCTCCTCTTAATGGTTTTCTCCGAGTTCTGTTCTATATTCTGCTACTACGCACAGTTCAAGTTCAGGTTCAACTCGTCGTTTGCGTTCGCCGCGTTGTTTGTTCGACTATTAAACGTTAAAACCCATACGTCATGTCATCTTGTGTAACGCGTGATGCGTTTGACATCACCGTCCTTCACGAACTTCATAATACGCCTTGAAATTATAATCATCAGTTTCTTCGTACGTCAGAAGGCGATGAGCAATTTTCCAGCAAGTATAAACCACACGTCAGCTATGAGGAAATTAAAGGAGTCATTGAAACGATTTATTTTCCACGTATTCCTTTGTGAATCGGATTTTAAAACGCCATCTGAATTTAAATTTATTCTATTCCTTTTTAAATAAGGCAATAATATTGACATTACCACGTACAACAGATTGGAATAACGCCGAAGTCACCGATTTCAGAGCCAAAGAGAATTAAATTCCTTCATAAGGATAAATAATTATATGGCATACAGATATTTATTTCGAGTCTAGATGTTTTGTCCATGTTATTTTTGTACTATAATGACATCCAAATTTTCTTGAAACTTGAAATGTCATTCCTATTTTTGTAGTATCGATCCAAGTTGAGGTTTTGATCTCACCTCACCCTCGAATAGTTAATCGACCATTCCCTGTTATTGTTATGTGTCGCCCACCTTTTCATTGGGTTTCCTGGAATAAGAAGCTTTTGTGGCCTGATTGTTGTAGTTGTAGTTAATAGTACGCAACTTACGAACTTCCTGTTCTAAATCCTTCAAACAAACTTGTCAGGGGGCTTCATCCTACGAACAACAAATTACTAGTAAACTATAAAGTGCTTTTGTTAGATTAAATAGTAAAAGGTTTTTGTCTGTTAAGTTGTATCGAATCCCACGATTTCAAATCGTGAACGCAACTCCTGACTCAGATTACAGTTTTAAAGTTTTCTGATTAGAGTTAACTGTTTTTTAAATTAAATTGTTTTATGCTCATCAATCATGAATTTGTGAACTTGTGAAGTTGTTGTGTGATGAATTTGTGAATTTGAAGTGGCCTTCCTTATATTTGAGAAAATGGATAAAGGATGGCAGACTGGTTTTAATACTCAGGTATCCGATTTATCAGCACCATCTTAATTTATATCATTTGCTATCATTGCCTGTATATCCTCGGGAAGTTAGGGGATCCTTGTTCTAGGACGGAAATAGCATAGCACCTTTTATGCTTTATTTAAAATTATATCTGTGTTTCGGATACGGCAGTGAGTAACTTGTGCTTAGCTAATGTCGTTAAATTATTATATGTGTCGTATTAAAACCGGTTACCCGTTTTCCCGAGTTAATTCCAATGAAGCCACGCGGTTATCTTGGCTCGGTCGTGACCGCGGCCGCATCAATTGTTTCAACCTTGCGCTCCTATTGTGGCTGCGTCGTTTGGAAACGCGTCGAGATAAACTCACAAGTTTTTATTAAGCATTATTAGCATATTAACTAGAGTAGAGAAATATTTATAAACACATGATTTGTTACAAGTATTTCACAATTTCCCTACAAACCGTGTGTTCCACCGGAAATCCTCCATCTTCGCAAATGTTACGGTTAATACTCGCGATGCTGACTTTCAGTGGAAGCGTTGGCAGATAATTGCGGTTATAAGTGCGTTTAATAAATTTAATTATGTAAATATAACGAGACAAGAACATTTTTTTTAAAAGAATACTAGCAATATCTATTAACTTAAATAGACTTCCTCTTAGGCATTCCAATTAAGATATAGTAAACACTATTAAGATATACAGATATGGTTTACATCAATAGTCCAATGGAGGATATGATCTAACGAGCCACTTCGTCAACCCAATCTTTACCACAATAGGATCTATATAGTATACAGTACAATCCGTATATAACGACCCGCTTTAGCGACCTAAACGCAAACTCATGTTTGGTTTTATGCTCAAAGTTTAACTTTATAATCGGTCATTTTGTGCGTCGTCCGGTTAGTTGTCCGGTCACTTAAAGGTCACTTTATCCGGATTGTAATTTATTCATTAACTATAACTCGTATATGCTTATATTATAGTTAGAAATCATCACAGAGGCTTAGAAATGCTTAACTAGAATAAATTGTACAGCTCATACTATACTTATAAACATTCTTTTTTTTTGTATTTATCGTTGTTCACAAAAATCGGCAATAGATGGCAGTAGTTGTACACTTTTACACGCAAGACAGTATTTGACATAAGATGCATGAATTCATCATATTTTATTGTGATTTTCAACGAGAATACGATGATGCTGTAAACACAAAAGGTTACCAGCAAAACCATCGAAGTGATTATCAGTTTAATAAAACAATTCCGATTGGCTTAGTGGCGGGGCCGGCCCCTCGCCCACGGAGTCAATGGTTGCGGGTTCGATCCCTGCATCGGAATAAATAATATGTATGCCTGCAAATATTTATTCCGAGTCTGGTAACCCCGCCAATCCGCATTGGACAAGCGTGGTGGGTTAACGTCCGTTCCTCCAGAAATGGAGAGGCCCGTGCTCAGCAGTGGGACATATATGGGACTCTTTACTCTATTGTAATTTTTTGAGAAAACACTCCTAAAATTGATGATTTAGTCCTAAAAAGATCCTCCTAAAAAGATGTCTTTGTTTTATATTTTGGTAAGAAAGAATTTTGAAAATATCCCGTTACATTAGAATCTCTGTTAAAAACAGTAAAAGTGTTACAACTCGTAAGTGGTCGAAGCTTATATGTATATGACTTAATACGGACGCGTCGCCGGACGACGGAAGCGTTGCGCGATGTCGCACGTAAGTGTGAATTGGTCGCCGATAACGGTCTACATGTGCTCATGGAGGCGCCGGATTAGACTGTTACCACTAGGCTCAGTATCGAGATTGTTGGACTGTCGAGCTGAGGGTCCTGTGTTCAAATATTTGTGGAAACTTTAAATCTATGTATATAAAAATCAATTGTTGTTCGTTAGCCTCGCTAAAACTCAAGAACGGCTGGACCGATTTGGCTAATTTTGAATTATGTTTGGAAGGTTTAAAACGTGAGTAAATATGATAAAAATGTTAGGAATATAGTAAAAGCAACAATTTCTTTTTCCCTTACAAACTATTCCTACCTGTCAAATATTTGATGTTCGTCCCGTCGTTGAGAAATCAATTAAATTTAAAAGTCATTCTGAAATCAAATTAAATTCAAAAGTGAAGTAAAAAAACTTCACTTTTGAATTTAATTTGATTTCTGAATGACTTCATTTCTTTGGTGTACATATGTGATTCAAAATGATAATAAAACCTAACTCATATCGAGCATTTTTTTATTGATTACGATTTATTTTTGTTTCTGTTAAATTTTGATCATATTTTTTTACTAAATTTGAAACATTCTGCAAATATCGTTTTGCTTTTTTATTTATTGATTCTGAGGCGGTACGAATTTTGCCTGGTGGTCAGCTAGTTACCTATAAAATTTAATTGTGAAACTATCTGCATGTAACTTATGTCAAATTATTGCTCCCATGTATGCTACACAATTGTTTTTGTCGCAATAAACAGTTTTTTATATAAATTGATGATCCAAAGTGCGCAGTGGCAAAGTGGTCTGGTTCTGTGCCACGAGTGGGTTCGTGGGTTTAACTCTCATATCGGGATGAATATTTGTTAAACCTACCTACAGGTAAAGGGCGTCCAGTAATGGAGTTAGGTTTCAACCCTATTCAATACTTCCAAACAAGGATTTATTGTTATGGGTCTAATAACCTTTGTTGGACAACCTTTATTTATTGAGTCTTGGTCTTTATTCCTGTCATTTACTTATTTATTTATTATGGCATCTTCAACATCTTTCCGTATATAATAATAATAATAATTTTAAAATAATTGTGGTGCTAGTTGGAATAGCTAATAAGAATTCTAGTAATATTTAAACAATTTAAAAAAAATATTATGAACATTATAAACTATGGGCACATAGAGCGGATAGATGAAAGGCGACTGGCAAAAGAAATTTACGTTGCGGATGTGGATGGAAGGGTCGGTATGGGAAGACCGAGGAAAACATATCTTGACCAAATTGCCAAAGTTTTTAGGAGAGGCCAGGTCAAGAGTACCTTTAACCGCTGAGCTTGCATGCGGAGAGTGATGAGGGTGGACGAAGCAAGGAATGTATGCCCAGATCGCAGTAGATGGAGATCTATGGTCTCTGCCTACCCCTACGGGATACAGGCGTGATGATATTTATGTATCTATGATATATTAATAAAAATAGATTCAAGATTCAATGGTACATGTGTCTCAACATCAGAGTATGTTTTGAGTGCGAATTTCGCGCGATCCGCGCTAAAAATAAAAGCCGTTATTGCGGCGATAAATCTCTCCCGGTCACCCACTTTCCGCATATAAGGCGAGACGGGGTGGCAAGGACACCTGACCCCACTCAGCCTCTGACACTCACACCATGACAGTAAAATGGAATACATACGCGCTTCAATTAACTCTTGATCTAAAATGTCACGGGTTATATGAAATGCATTGAAATTTTTTCTTTAAGAATATCAAGTTTAATTATTGATTTATTTAATGTAAATGGTGTAGGCGTCTCTAATTGCAAAGATTGTACTTTAACATAACGAGCTATCCACTTAAAAAAATTTCGCGCAGGAAAAAAAATGTATTTTGTTTTTTTTATCACCGCTTTCTGATGAAACTTACTTTTAATTACTAGTGAAACAATCGCTTTTGGAGTTAATATTAATTGGTTCGATTCCTGTATCAGAATAAATATACGAATGACCTACATTACATGTATTTATTCCGAGTCGGCTTGTTCCGCAAATCCGATTTGACTGACAAGTTAATTGTACTAAGAAGTAAATTATTATGCTACCACCACAACCGCATCGTCCACACCCACACACACAAGCACGCACTCACACACACACACACACACACACATAATATGCAACAAAACAAAAACTATAATAGGGATAATAGATAATTATATGGAAAGAAGAAGAAAAATATTAATAGTTAATCATTTTTGTATTAATCTTTTGTAATAATTAATCAATTTTATTTTTAAATTTAGCAGGTTTTGTAGAAAATATGTCAATTCTAACCCGGTAATAAACAAAATTTTAAAATTTAGTTTACTTATGTGTGTATTTGAATGGTAGTAGATAGGACTAAATACATCCCGAAAATACAATACTCCATTGGATTTACAATTATGATGAAAGAAATAAATGTTGATCTTCAAGTAACCTTAAAGAAGCCAAGTTTAACCGAGTATGGCAGTCAGCTGTTATCTATTATACCCCGTTATTTTATATGCGTACCTTTGGTATTATTATGATTTACATAATTACATTTTTTATTATACTCTAAGACAATGATTTTTTTTAAATAAATTCGTTCAACATTAATTATATTTTTTTTATTCACAAGTTTTTACCTTTGTGTTGTGATACTAAGCATACACAACCATTTTACTCGTCATATTGTGCGAATAATTGGTTTAATGTACCGTTGAATTTATTTTACTATTTCTTTTGTCTAACTTTAATACAAAAAGTTCAAGTTGGTCATGCAACGATGTCTAGACGAGAAATTTCGTCTGAAGTATACAGTATCATTATGTTCTCGGTCGATTAACTAAAAGAACACGAAATATGTTCACATTCCGTTAATTTGTGTGCAGAGACGCACACGTCGGGTCTGTAATTACAACCACTGCTTGTTTACGACAAGTAGAATCAAAACTCGTTTCACTTTTGGGCTAAGGTCTCGTTTCGAGAGGCGTCGGGCGACATTGATCACCACAAACTCCTCGAAATCGTTGCCGGCCCAATTACCGAGGAGCAAATTTGTATGAAAATTAAATTCCGTCTGTGATATTTTCGAGAGCAATGGACCAGAACTTCTGTTTACGTGGAAGTACGGTGGGTGAAACAGCGTTGCGTTGTTTATCGCGAGCTCGCAGGCCGACGTAGACGTGTTGCTATTGCGTTATAGGCTAAATTGGTTTGTACTGGAGCGAGGCAGGGCCGGCGAGCCGCGCCGACGGTGGTACGCGTTGCATTCGATCGAAGGTCCCCGCCGATGCGACTGGCGACGGAAATGGCCGAACATTCGGCAATTTCCCGTCGTACGTGAACCGGCAAGTGGCATATGGAGTTTGTGGTTCCATATCGGACGGCTTTGAATTTTTTTTTTTTTAATTAATTTTAGCAATAGTTTTAACATTAATTAAAATCTTATTTACTGTTTTGACTAAGCTACATGCATATTGTTTGTACAAAAAAAAATTGTTATATAGAGCCAATGAATGGAAATGGTCACACTGCAAGCAAAATAGGCCAGCTCAACGGGAAAGTCACACACGCTCGGTAACGACCGACTTCTGAGTAACGTTAACAATCTGAAATCCAACACTTTTCACCGTCTATCAATATGGACGAGTTTTTATAACGAAGCAAAAAAGCGAAAATGATGTAAAAATCAAAAAAAAATGTAATGCATATTCGGATCAGAAATACTGTGTCGAATGGTCTGAGTTCTAATGGATGGTCATCTATAGGACCAATAGAAAATTTTA
Organism: Baronia brevicornis; assembly: GCA_031353405.1. NCBI lineage: Eukaryota > Metazoa > Arthropoda > Insecta > Lepidoptera > Papilionidae > Baronia > Baronia brevicornis. The sequence goes on from JASFAT010001702.1 coordinate 56,452, forward strand.
TACAGTGCTGAAACCGTTTTTGAGTGATTAGATAAATTTTTTTTTCAAAAAACTTAAAAGTTTTTGTCTCTGGTGGTGAGTTTTCATTTTGCGGTTTCCCTTTTTTGCGTTGATATAAATCAAAAACTGCGTTATTATACTTTATGTTGATAACATTTAATATTCATTGATTCATTGATAACATTTAATATTCAATCCCAGGTGATATGATGCCTTACCTCAGCATGCAGGGCTCTGCTGGGGCTGCCCTCCATCCTCCCTTGCGACTCGTGGGATTCACTAAGACGAATTTAATATACCTAATTTGTTGAAAAATGATGGCGACCTGGTTCGCCACCCGTCACGTCCTGATTCTCACGAGGGCGAGAAGCGACCAATGGAGAGTCTTTTCGCTGCGATGAATGGTAGCGTATGGAGCTCTGTGGTCTCTGCTAACCCCTGTGGGGGATAGGCGTGAATATATAAAAAATATCTATAACAATATATATACAATATATAATAATAATCTATAATATATATAACAATCGTTCAAATACACCGTTCGCCGCCATAAACTACCCACAATTGGTAAGGTTAATAACGGCATCCCCATAACCGCCAGGGAGACAGTTTAAACAGATTACGCCGATGTCGCCGCCGCAGGGGTCAAAGGCTAATCTCCACGCAAATAGGTTCACGTACTACGCGAACCGGCCGGCACCCGACCGAGGCCTCTGCTCTAATTGTAACCGGCGGCGGTTAAACATTAGTACCTACCCTTAACGCAACCCTGATACGGTTTAACACGCTGTTAACCTCTTCAGGGACATTGGCACATGTGTGTACGTTTAGCTTTTTTTTTTTCTATTTTAGTTATTTCAAGAGAAATTACGCTAAATGGCCTCATATGAGGACATTATCTATTTTTTTGTAAAAATTAATATTTCTTATCTTACTGAATTGTTATAGATATAAGTCAAATAACTCGTAATAAAAAGAAACATTTTATCAATGTTTTCTCACTTAAAAAAATTCGTCCCTGAATAGGTTATTTATATGGCGAAGAGTAGAACCCGAAGAGTCAAATGGTTTGTAACCTATGATGGAATAAGAAAGCACTAAGAAAAGCTATTATACTCACAGTCTCTCTATATACATATATTTATTTATAGATCTTGTACAAATTTTCAATCGTTAATAAAATACTTTTCTATTCACCTACTCAGATTCAAATACATTTTTTTTAAACTTATAGTGGATGACACTTGATGTTAATGTAGTTCTTTTCAAATATTAATTTCTTAATTAAATTTATCTACTTGATTTTAGTTTTGTATGGGAGAAAAAAAATCTCTTATATAACATATGTAGTAGGATATAAAATTAGGAGCTGACTTTAATTGTTACTTGTTAAAACACGAGAAAAGCAGCTTTTAAATTACTAGAAAACAACAAACACAGAGAAAGACACATATTCTGTGCAATTCTATTTTGCCCAAATTATAATATAATTTTAACCTTAAGTTACTAAGAGAGAGAATTTACGTTAATTATAAATAAAAATATATCCTTCACGGTTAACGTGGTTTTTGGTTAGTCTGAAGAGACCTTAAGCAAATCGCTTAGGACAACATCATATTGTGCGGTAAGGTATCAAAAAGACAGTGATAACTTCGATCTCAACCATGCAACCAAATACACATCACGCGATCTCTTATACAAAGTGAAAGCGTTGCTACGCTGGGAAGTAGTTCACTTTAAACAACTTTGCCACGTGTAAGTTTTATCCCACGTACATTCGCGACTACAATTGTTCTAACAAAGGAATGAAATTATATAGTAAGGTTATTATATTATCGGAATTATTTTTTTGTAACAAAAATGACTCGGAATAAACATCTGTCATACATACATATATTGATTCTGATGAGGGTATCGAACCCGCAACAATTGTCTACATAGGCCCCCGCCACTGAGCCAATTGGTCGTTAAAATATATCGTCGTTGTACAAATTGGTATTAAGCACTTCTTAAAAATTAAACATCACGAAGGTAATTATAATTACATTAAATTGGGATGTTTTTAAGACGCAAGATAGAATGTCAAATGGTTAAGCGATCCCCAGCGCCATTTTTGTCTAACAGTCGTATAAATATTTTAACTATTATTAATTAGTGTACGTGTACTGTAGCAATGAGTACTGTACTATAGTAACGAGTGTGGAGGAAGAAAGGTAAGTAAGCCAAGATCGTAGCAGATAGAGATCTGTGGTCCCTGCCGACCCCTACGGGAGACAGGCGTGACGATATATATGTTTTTTATGTATGTACTGTAGCGCTTACAAACGATTCTATCTATTTTAGTAACAACGTAGTGAGTATTTAGACGGTAACTAGTGTCGCAACCTGTCGCACTTTGTCTGCACGTAGTCAACGGTACAATCAATCCGCGGAGCCGGTTGATTCCGAAGCCCGTCGTGGCTTAGCATGTTAATTAAATGATATATCCAATAATTATGTACTTGTGCGTCGCCCGGAATGTATAATGGGGCACTCTTTGTTCTCTAACTACACTGCGACAACGTTATTAGTAAGCCATAGAAACGATCGCAGGTTGGCTTTACACGAAGACGTAATCTCTTATTAAATCAATAGTTCGAACTTAACAGTTGAGTCGTATATGTATTTTGTAAACGAATCGACTTGAAAGGTATTTCAATAACGATATATAGTGTTAGTAATTGTTTATTATATAACTAACATATTAGGGGAGAGCGGGGTTAAGAGTAATCAAGGTAAATTGTTCCGATTGAAGAACCTATTAGATAAAGAAATAAATAAGTGAATACGTATTAAGTGAATACGTCCAGAAATGGAACGTTGTTTCAGCACATAGGCGGCAGGTATCTTACTCAGGGTAATAGCGTCAGGTACATCTGAATGTGAGCGTTGCCTCACTAATTCTCGTGAATAAATATTTTTGGGCTTTTTCACGAATTAAAATAATTCGTGATTAATATAATTCTAATCGGACGGGGCATTCAGACTCGGACTATAGACCATAGCCATTCTTCGTCACTGTGCCAATTAGGTCGTTTATTGTTTAACTATGTCAGAATACACTTTTGACTAATGTCTCTTTTTAAATATTTTAACAATGCCATTTATTGATATACAAATATTTTATACCAATTATTAAAAAAAATCCTCCTCCTCCTCCTATCAATATAATGGTCAATTAAGTCAAGCAGTGTTAGTTCTACCGCAGTAAACGGCTCGGTCGCAGCGGGCACTCTACGCTCGTAGCCTCGTAGAGCCGCACCCTCTGCGTGTAACCCGACTGCGCTACATCGTAGCGACGCGTAGACCGCTCTTGATTATTGTCGTTTATACTTTATGTAATTAACTAGCCGTCGACGGCTTTGTCTACAGCGAACTACTTTTCAGTACGGTCGTATTATCAAAAGTTGTTTCATATTAAAAAAAGTCAAATACTGACTTAAACCATTTCGGCTACGCAAAAGTAAATCCTAGAACGGGACACGAGATATTTTATAGGAAATCCAAAAAACCGCTGAGGGAGACACGTTGATTATTTATATTTTAATGTTGTAGTACAGTGGCATTATATGCATACATTCTCTTCAAGAGGTCTATAATGCTACTGCTGTTCTTCAACTCACGTTAATCTCTTGTCCATAGGAAGTCGCACAATCGCGAGAGAAATAATAGTAAAAAATAGAAAATTATTTAATGTGTTTTGTGCGGCCCCATACCGATTTGAGCTAAGGCCCGGTACCGATCCGTGAGAGAATGGGGAACACAGCTCTATGGTACGTTATAAAACGTAATTTAATAATCTATGTGCATAGCTATGTAATATTGGTTGGTATGCCGATATCAATTAATCAATTTTGTTGTCGGCCGCGCGCAACTCTGGAAACTTATCAAGCACCACTACACCAATCGTTCTCGTTCCGCGGTGCCCTCCGCTTTGAGACCAACTCACCCTGACGGAGCTGTTTCGTTGGAATCTAGTGGATTTTTGCAATCGACCTTTTTAAATAATTGGTTTTCGATTTTTAATTGGTTTTATTTATATATATCAACAGCCTCTTTTAAAAAAAATAATCCTGAGTAAAGCCACAAATCTAGGCATATTGAATCCGTAACGCGTTTGTCGCCTGATGGAAAAACATCAACGCCATCCATAAGCATTACAGATGAATTAACGTAAGTTATCCACACCGATATTTTTCCTTTACTTATTTTTCCCGTTGGCTTCGAAATGATAAAGTCGCGACTTTATCATTTGGGTCATAGATTGCGATTCACAAGCCCAAGTCGTGACCATAACGCTATCATCTCGAAAACGTTTCTATACTATCCTTTAAAAATCAATAGCACGCACTGCATTATCTTTGGAGATATACCTTGTATAAATAATACACACTCTTGGGAATGTGTTACAAATCTCAACGTATGACAGAACCAGTTGCACCTGCGACAACTCCCATATCTGCAATTATCTGCTCTCCAAAGTAATGTATCAGTACAAAAAAGCGAAAACGTGGTAAACCACAAAATGAAAACTTACCGTCAGAGCCAAAAAAATCTTTTAAGATTTCTGAAAAAATTGTATCTGAACTCAAAAACAGTCAATTTCAATGCTGTACAAATTTTTCTATTGATCGTAAAGCTGTGAGACTGACACCATTCGATACAGTATTGTTTTCTCATCACGAAAAGCAAAATTTGGCATCTGTGTCATTTACAGCATTTTCGCTTTTTTGCATCGATATTTTGGTAATAGTTATAGAACAACACTAGGATCACCTGTGAATAACTAGATATAAATAAATATAAACAATCTGTGTTATAATGTGGTGGCTACACAGCGTAATATAGGGCGGGGGTGTAAGGGTGCGCGCTTTGTGCATAGCGAACGCGGGCGCGGGTGCGGAACGTATCGATCCAACGCGAGCCCGTAGCTAGGGTTGTCGCGCGCCGATCCCCAAACTGTTCGCTCCACTTTACGCAAACTACGATTGTCCATTGACCTTCAGTAACGATACAAAGGGATGCCCCAGTACTTTAAGATTTGCAGCTAGCGTAGGGATAAGTTGTCGAAGTACCGTATTTTTCATACTATAAAACGCACCTTTTTACATAGAATAAAAAGACTTAAATATTGAATGCGTCTTATAGGATCTATAAGGATCATTAAAATATGTATTTTTAATTAAATATATATATATATATATTTTTAATAAACCGACTCTAAATTTGCGTAAACATTTTAATGGATCAACTATAAAAATTTTTATTAAGGACATCTAGTTTAATGTTACATACATTTTTTTTAAATCTAGCAATGTTTTTAATATTACTAGAATGCTTGCTAACCATTCATTCGAAGCTAATAAGCTTGTGATAGGAAAATATAATTCATATAAATATTCCGATGGGAAAACCCATGATTTCGAATTTAAAATGAAATTGAAGCTCAATTCTAGCCAAAACAGAGCTATTGATATATTATAGAGTGTGAACACATTAATGAATGAAACAAAAACTTTGTTTTATTTCCGCGGGGCGTGGAACGAGCGTTGTAGAGTGTGGCCCGGTCGCGATCACATCTCGACGCAAAATGTTTTCCATACGGCCTTGCCGATCGGCCGATGTTTGCAAGGCCGTACGCCACCAACTGTAACACAATTATCATCCGAAGCTTTCGCTAACTTTGCGCTACAAATTTGAACGAACCATATTGTTGGCGTTCGAATAACGCCATGTAGAAACTTAGATCGCGTTTTTTTTATGAATGAATATATCTTTTATTATTTGGGTCAACTAACAACATTTTAATCGAGTAAATAATTTCTCATAAAACTGGGAATTCTTGTGTGGGACACTCGAGTTCTCTACTGTGCCATGTATTTTTTTTTTAAATAAAATTACTGTTATTAAGCCTTGTTTGACAATAATATTTAAAAAAAGCGACAATAACCTAACTGAGTAATAGTTGTGCTTACAGTCATAAGATCGTGGTTTCGCGTTCTCTCCACATTTAAATATTTTCAAATCTTACCACATTATTTTAACACAAGCATTACTTCACTCAGTTGGAATGATTAACAGAAAAATCTATTATATTAATGCTAAAACTTATATCAATTGCTAAAACTTATATTATATTAATGCTAAAGCTTCTTTTTTTAAAAAAAAGTATAATAGTAATTACTTCACACAGGATTCTCAAATGAAATGAGTTAATTCAGTTATACAACAGCTGTCTTATTAAACTAAACGTTATCAAATAATTGTAAACATATAACAAATAATTGTATACATTTTGGCCAAAATATGATTACACAGCATATAAAGCTAAATATTATGTTACACGGATTATCATACAGATGTAAAAGTATAAGAAAGGCGTAACAATATTTTGCAAAAAGTAATATTTTTTTTGGTTACAAAAATAACGATGCTTTTTGATATTCAAGGCTTGTTGTGTTTGTATGAAAATGTGTGTTTTTTACTGGAAGAAGTGGATTACGGGATAAACTAAATCTTACCGAAAAAACAGCCATCAGAAACTCTCCAATTACCAACTGCTATCAACTACTAACACACGTGTTTCGACACGAGGCATCATCAAGTATAGTAGACTCTACGGAAGACAACCGTTAAGCGACTTAA